>NNCF01129387.1:191333-336148 GCA_002313205.1 Laupala kohalensis
ATTTGTTATTTCCAGACATTATAATGTTTATTTAATTTGCTTTGGGGGGGTAAGGAGCCAAAAACTTGTGCTCCAGTGGGGATTTTTACGTGTATTGTAATAAATGTTTGTTATGAGAACTTGATATGTACTAAAAAGATCTTATTATCCTTTATCTATATTGCTTAGTTAAACGTCTGATCCCCCTTCTCCTTTGTTATAAGGACGAACTAACTCCTCGTCCATAACAGAGACCATTATTACAAAATGAACAACTTTTTCTTTCTTTGCCTGCTTCCATAGTATAAGGGGTGGGTTACAGTAAATGATACGACACAGGTTTTGTAAAAAATTTACGGCTACATATCCCGGCTCATGGTAACTTAATACGCAAGGCAGGATGACCGAATTGGGGGTATCACGGTGATGCGAGACAGTGCAGTGCCGTAAATACAGGAGAGGGGCGAAGAGCAAGAAATTTACGCTTATTTAGTAAGCCAACATAATATTCTTTACAATTGTAGTGGCGATTAGAGGGGCCAGCCGCCCTCCCACTTTTTTTTAAGAAATATAAAAATTTCATTTTAACCGTCTAAAACTGGGAATTATTAAAAAAATACACCATCCTTGATGTGGTAATCACCAGTTGTTTTTGCTTTGGTTTATTTCATTATTTAAAACATACTTAGTGGAAAAATGAAGAAAATGCCGTGTACATGAAAATTGTCAATATTTTTTTCCCTTCTACATTTGATTCCCAATCGCCTCTACCGGTACAATTTACAGTTAACCATGAGGATAGCGCGTTCCATTCAAATTATAATCAATTCTCCTCAAAGGCAAATTAATCAAATGAATGATGGAAGTCAGTAAACAAACATTATGCGTGAATCACCGCAATCTTTTGCTCGCATCTTTACCAATCACATAACAAACCACCAAAACTATTTTCATTTGCGAAGCAAATAACTGTGTGGAATAGTGGTAAAATAGAATTTCCGAATTATTTTCGAACGGTGAACTTACCAAATAACAGATAATTATCAAGTAATCGATTATCAGTTTGGGTGTCGAATGTGCGGTTCCCTACGTTGTGTTCCCGTGACATCGGTGCCTCGAGACCAGCATGTAGTATCAAACCTCCAATTGTTCGGACCTAACGGCTGTTCGGACCACACAACGTGATCCTTCCGTCAGAACAACTTGAGAACAAGAGTTCAGAGAAAAAGTATATCGAGGTTTTTCAAACTGGTTCACGTTGAGTGGAAATGTATCAAATTCGGGAGGTATTTCGGTAATCCAAATGTTTCTTCCAGCAATTATCTCCAGCATCATACAAATGTGTTTCATTGAAAAACATTGCTCAGCAATTTTTAATTATGCTCTAATTATGTTTATCAAATCTTGTTAACATTTGTAGAAGACATGAGATGCGATCTTAAATTTAGCCGATTGAAAAAACTTGAAGAGCATATTTTAAAAGAGTGAATTTTCTCAGAACGTTCACTGCATGCGAAGAAAAATTTGAGTCCGCATAAGATCAAGAGCTCAAAATAAAGTAATGAACAAAGGATAATTGGATTTGTTGATTTAATTTTCTGAGCATTATCAACCTTTAAAAATGTCTTCTGAATAGTCAGACACGCAAAGAAAATTGTAATAAGAAACGTTTATGCAATAATGTATTCTGTATAGCAAAAATATCGTTTTCCTCAACAATACTGTACAGTAGTGCCAGCATCTCAGTGATTTAGTGACTCTAAATGGTCCAACTTGTTTTTTATAGTGTAAACAAATATTTAAAAATTGAACTTGCAAGTATGAAAAAGTCAAATTCACAAATCCAGGAATAAAAATCAGAAAATCTCATTTTTGCCAAATCTCTCTATATGTTAGTGATTATACTTCATCAGCAAATATGTGAGTATACCATGCATTAAACGTTGAAAAGATTCCGTGCCGAAGCGTAAGGTGCAAAAGCGTTTGAAATAGAAGAAAGCACTAATTCGGAGGACATGGGATTTCAGCTCCTCTTTACGATTCCCCAACAAAACGGTGCTTCCTGAAAAGAATTGTCTCGGAAGGAGCTTTCGTAAAACTGACCGATAAAACAAACACCTATTGACTTTGCAACCCTCAAAGGAAGTTGCAGAGCGAGACAGATCGGTCTCCGTAATGCTCAAATACGAGGAGATTTACAAAGGTGAGCGTTTGAAGGCAAAGACGTCAGTACTATACTCCACGTAGGACCCGTAACTGTGGACAATGTAACGAAGATCAGAGCGTGGCCAATTACCCTCCAATAGGGGACATTTGAAGGAAAAATACTTCGTCTTTTCCTAGAATTCTGAAGTTCGGATGCAGGTAGGGCACTCCTTATTCTTACAAAAGCCTTCCACTGGAAAAGGTCACTGAAATGACACGAGTTTTGACCATTAGAGAGGAAGTTTAACCATACTTTAACATTCAGTTCCAACAATCAGAATGATGAAAGCAGCTCCTACGGATTTACGGAACTCATATTGTATGACGACTGTCAAAAATAAACTTGAAACAAAATCTACTAAATATCGCTAATCGTAAACTAACATTTTATTTACTTCGTAGTATGGGGAGGCGTAGAAGCTGATATAATCGGAAGTAGAACATTTAGAACTAGTTTGAGTCCATAAGAAAACAAAATATTTTTGGCGGGATTAATACCATTTACTTATTGCAACAAACAAAACAACTATTATATCAAAAATATAGAAAAAATTATGACTATTTTTAAGTTTTGCAAATTTTTTATACCGACAATTAGCAATACGGAATAGTGAAAAGAGCTCAGAGTGGTGAGGATAGAATAACGTATTACAACAGACTGCAACAAAACAAAAATTTACCACCACCACTCGATAGTTACATGTCATAATGTGTCGTAAGCAAGCGACAATCAAGCGAAAAAAGTTTACGGTATCATGAATCATATGGGAAGAATGATAAGATATTCAAACATTCGTGACGTCCGATGAACAAGATTTCTGAACTCTACCAGTTTAACGCAAGAGTTAGACGATGCTCAAATTAAACTGAAGTATTTCAGTAGTATGTTTGAATAATATTTCAATAATCCTGAGGGGAGAAAACGACCTCAACTTATTTCATTGAATAATTGACACACAACAAAAATTGTTAAAGAGAAGAATTATATCACAATGCAGAGTACCATTCCTCAAGAGACCACACTTCGCGACAAGACCGCTAGAACCAACGAATGGCTGCAAGTACATGCGATCAACAAGGCAAAATCAGACGAAACTCTGCGGAAAACGTGCTACAAATTGGAAGAAGCGAGAAAAAGCACTTGAGTACGGAATACATACTGGAATTAATACCTCAAGAACATGCAATGTTGGATTCAGCGGCATCCTGTAACACAAAGATTTATCGTTAAGGTCACGACACGTCAAGTATTTCAACGAGATCGTGGATACGGTAGAAGCGGGGTTAAGGAGCTGCCGACGTGTTGGATATTGGCCTGGAAGATATTCTCATTTAAAATGGCACGGCAGCCAGAACATCCTTCGCGGCATTAATAATTATCCGACTGACCGCGCCCCTACGCAGTGGTATAACGGAAAAGAACCGCTTGCAATTCGACGGCAGCAATTGATGGATTCGTTTAAAAATGACGAGGCACGGTTTTCCTTCGGGTCGAATCCCCTCATGAGATTAAAACAATTTGATTATTTGGATATGAAGATCACACGCGTCTCGGTGATTTCAAATAGCTTCACTAATCGTAACAATCACATCACATTACGATGAGATATAAACATATGTACAATTTTCCATTCATCTGAAATGATATACTTAAAAACGAGAAAAAAAACCTTAAGTTTCTCTGAAGACCGAGGCAAAACAACATAAAAAGAGTACTCATGAATCCAACACAAATTCAGCCGCAAATTGAAAGTTGAAATTGACGAGGCATGTTAGTTCTGCAGTTTGAAAGCAATAAAATAATCTTTGTTAAGTAGACACACATTTAGATCGACATGTACTCACTATGTTCACATAAACACAGAGAAATTTATTATAATAATTATAATTATTTTATTACACGGAACTCAGACCATAAGGTCTGCTCTTCCGTCTGACAATAAAAACAGTTTACAACATTTTACAATAATTTAGAAAACAGAAGAAAAATGGGATCTTATTTACATTTAACTGCTAAACCTTCCACAATGGTGAAGCAACTTCAGTAATCCGTCAGACAGCCATTTGGTAATCCGGAATTATCGTAATTCGACACATTTTTTAAGTTGTTTTCTCTTTGATTTTCCCAAGATTAGGAGTAAAGAACTAATAAAACTGCTAGCTTTATTTATTTAGCTTGTGGCATTTGTCATACACTTTCATTAAAATACATACACTTTTATATTCTTTCATTAAAATACATCAACAAAATAAATGCATTAGGTACACAGAGAAAGAGTGATAAAAAAGGAAAACATTATTACTTGGCATTATTATTATTACACAAATCACAGCATTAGGTCGAGCGAATTCAGCCATTGAACAGCACTCACTGAGACTATCAAGAAGTTGTCTCTACAGCCAGGGAACTGCTATCTGAGAAATATTTACCATTACTTCTAGATTCTAGATTTATTTTAGCGGAATATTATAGGAAAATGGTAATTGAATCTTGGTAACTTTTTAGGGAAAAGTGAACCACTGACGAATTGAGCAAATTATGTGAAAGGAAACAGATCTGTAAAAACTAAAAGATTGTGAAATTTTTATTTTCGATCTATTTTCCATCAACAAATTTCTATCAAAAGTTCATTGCAATTGTAAATTGTTGCTCGTATCAATCCTACACATTGAGAAACTTAAATTTCAGTTCATAATTTAACACTGAATCGCAATAAGCTTATTGTCCCTTATATACAAACAAATTATCTCTCCGTTTATCGTGTCCTGGTAACATATAGTTTAGCACACAGGCCTCGAAATTGCACGGTTCAGTATCCTTGAAGAATATACGGAGTATCCATGCGATAAATTACTTTTTGTTCATTTTTGTCAACATGGCGGACAATTTTTCCTGTTATCGTGGGAATATTTCTCATGAAATCTGGGTATTTAACCAAGATTTCGTTTCGCACGAATTCTGCTCTGATTTATTGGTCAAGTTTCCCATTTTATTTCTCTCAGTGTAATTGTACTTTTCTATAGAATCTCTGTAGAACTGCCCCAAAGTTTGTTTCAGTCGGGAGTCAAGCTCAGTATGGTCAACTATACAACTTATCATTACTATGCCGCGTTCTTGCGCAGACCCCGATATATCAATGATAGCTCGTTGGTACTTTTGTGCGAAAACTGTTTGCTTGTGATCCTCCATCCTATGAGGTTGGGAAAAGAAAAAAATTGAAACGCCAGTGATTTTTCTTTCAACGGAATCCTCGAAATCGAAAGTAAGCGTCTTAATATACCTCTCTAACCCAAACCTCGTTTTGAATTTCAACTATTTTCTCTAGAAAATATCATTTGCGCCAACGATCCCCAAAACCTTTCTTATTTTGGCAGTTATAAGCTTTTTAAAACTGGAAGGGTCATTTTCTTAAATCCGAATAATGTCACTAAAAATACAGCCCAAGTTAAGTAGCGCAATGCGAGTGGGTGGGTTCATTCCCTGGTATGAAAGTGCTACTTGACCGCTCTTGCTGAAGTTTTGTTGGCTAGCGGCTAGAAGAGTGTCTGTATTGAAGAACAAGAAACTGCATAGGACAACTTAATCTTAATTAAACACTGAAACCCCAGACCCCCCCCCCAAAAAAAAGAAAGATTAAATACGCGAATAGAAGTGGTTCGAAAAGCAGAGATACGTAGCAAAGGAATTTCGAGCATGAACATACTCGTCAACAGAGTATTTAGATACAATGGAATTGAAAGTCAGGATTCCATAATATAAGGCAATGGGGATCTGAAAGACACTGAAGTGCATTCCTTTAACAAGGGATAATAACAATTCATAGGCGAAGTAAACCTTGGGCAGAAGCTGTTAGCGTATTTGAACGTGCGAAAGATGTGAACTCCCCAGATGGTGAAATTAGCTGAAAAGGGTAGAGCTTCCTACGTGAGAATCCCGGTATCTCCGACTCATGTGACCCAACAGTTGCTGAGCCAAGGACGTACGTCACTACCTTCGATTTTCACTTATCAAAATCTCAAGCCAAGAAAAAACCAAATTCGGTAGTTTTTTTCTTTTATTATTTCTAGCAGACTAAACAAGTTATTTCAAACAATGCAGCAGATATTTGCGTAATTTATTTGTATAATGAAACTGAATAATCAAGCAAATAAACATTAAAATAAACCATTCATCTCGGGGAGAAGAGAAATAAAAGAACAGGTCTAGATGAACGGCTTTAAAGAACTCTATCAAACTATTGACGAAATGGTAAACGGAAACTACATCGATTATTTTGGAGGAATCATCCTCATGGGAATATACATTTACAATGAATGGTTCAGTTAAATACACTATTAACAAGAAAATGAAGAGAGAAAAACAATTTTAGAAATATTTCATATTTCCTGTCCACGAATGTCCCAGTACGCTCAGTTTTCAGTTTAGGACACAAGGGATTCCCGACACTAAGTGGAATCTATATCCGGAAAGAAGCTGAATCTGCATTGTTTGTATTAAATATTTCGCCAAAATTTCCTGCAGTATTTAAGGAACAGCAAAATGTTTTCCGACCCAAATACGATCATTGTTATAATTTGATAAGTAAAAAGAATGCGTATTGAAATAAATGAATCGGGAACAAAAAATAAGCCGGGAGTCCATGTTTGATTCCTGGACCCCCGGCCATCACGATCGATGTTCACTTGAATTCAATAGCACCAGTTTCTGGAGCGCAGAACCCTCCGACGAACCATTCAGCGAGGAGTGCGGCCGAGGAGAGGCCGTGGTGCCTTGGTGGCGGGACCGCTGGCGGGGCTGACCTCGCGCATGCCACTGCCTGCGTGCCACGATCCGCGCGCGCGGTGTACTGATGAGCTAGCGGAGAGCCGGTCGCAGACACCGAGGGAAGAGACGCGACGCAATGGCCACGACGTGTCCCAGGATATGAGATTCACGTACTTCCGTTCGTCCTGTCCCATTTCTTTGAAGGCCGCTTAACATGCAAACGCGCTGCGACGTGCGCAGGCACGAGCTTTGTATATTCTTTGTCCATATATGGGCGCTGGAAATTCCGATTCCACGTCACCTCATCGAAAGCGAATCTACGCATCTGAAATGGAGAATGTAGCGTGCGCTGCGACCTTACAGGAAGCTTCGGCACTTGCGGTGACCTTACAGGAACGTCCATTGTCTCGACCGGAAGAGGTATTAGGACGGGGAGTGAGCACTACATGAAAGCAGATTAGATTGGGTACGAAAGGGAAGACCGAACCACGACCAGTAAAAATAACAGACAGGAATCTTCTGAATCTATCTACATCGATCTCCCAGTACGAACAGAAAAAGAGAGGAAAAATTATAACAAGGAAATGTACAGAAGTCAAGACCAATAGAAAATTAATAAAACCAAGATTTCACGAACAAAAATGTTTTGAATACTAAAAGATTCACATTGCGTCTTAATTTATTTCATTTCAATAGTTTTAATACTCTTTTCTGTAGTACGACGCTTTTTGTGAAATTATTGCGAAAATCAGAATGTAAAAACGTAAAATGAAACTTTCCAATTTTACGCTCGATGTTTAACAAAAATGATAACATACAATACATTCTATACTCAACATATTAATGTAATGATACTATAAAAGGACAGGATTTTCACGAATTAATGTTTCAAATAATTTTACTATTACAGACTTTGTTGAAAAAGTTCCAGTTACGTTTTTGGAAATACGTGTGGCTAGTAATAAAATGGGGGTGGTTGGCGGTGGCGCAGGTCCTAAAATTATCATTCGTTCATGGAAATCGCTAAGGAAGAGGACATTTCAGTTCTATCAGAAAGTTGATGGTTTTGGATGGCACGCTATGATTCCTCTTTTTTTTGTCGATGTTCTTTGGGAAATATTGCCAAAGTTCTTCAATGTTATCGACAATTCTCCACACCAGACATGAACAAAGACGTACAATTCTTAAAAAAAGCCGAATATGCTACATATAAAATAATACACGCTTCAGTTCGTTTTTGAATGAGACTTTTTGGAGCACAAAATTCTTTAAATCAATCTTGAAATATTTATTTCTCGATGAAGAGACTGAAATATAAGGCACTAACTTGTTCACCGCAATAGAGTGTAGAAACCTCAGAGGGCCACACTGCAGTTCTCCAGTTCAAGGGTGCGCTTTATCGAAAATGAGAAGCTACCGCGATAACGTTGACAAATACGCCATTATGAGGCATTTGTTTGAATCCCGACCCTTCAGAGAGAAGTTATTTTTATAGTGCGTCAAAATTAAGAATGTTATGATGAAACCAACTGATCTACTCCACGAAAAAGCTCCTATTCAAGTACTCATTGCTGAGCCTCCGGAGTCTCAAGAAGTCGATGACACGATGCGACGTGAAGGCTCCTTCGAACTGCTTGCGAGCGCTAATTGCGTGTTCGACTCCTCGAAACGGAAACGCTGCCTCGCTGCCTCTAACGGCGGCCGCGCGGCGTAACCACTCGAGTCGCTTCGAGGACCCATGGTTGCTCCGTCGGCCATCTGGCTGCGATGCCTCTCGACCTCTCTGAACCTGGGGTCACCTCGTACGTCGTGCCAGCTACCACCTGCCCGACCGACCGAGCGAGCAGCGAGAGTCCTCCCCTCCTTTCCTCTTCCCGACTCCGTGCCGCACCCTGGCTCCTGCGCCGCCGCGCCGTTACGCCGCGCGGTGCTCCGGCCGGCCGACCGGTGTTCGCTCATGCCTCGCCCATTACAAAGTACACGGTCAGCCGACGCAGCTCCACCCTTAGCTGTGTTGACCCCGGCGCATAATGCAGGTAACCTTGGAGCCGCTGTATGGAGCGGAGGAAAGAAAATGGGAATCGTGGAGAAAAGTGATAAGAAAATCATCAGAAGGTAGTGACTTCAACGAAAACGCATTCACTGAGTTCAAATACTAGATTGCAGATCCGTTATTTTCATTAATTCATGAATTTAATCAAATCACTTTGATAGCACCAATTCTTCCAAATTGTATTCGAGATAAAGACCATTTTTGGAACAGTGCAAGCACATTTAAGAAGTGATTACAAATCAAACATATTTTTTTGCAAAAATGTTAATCTTGAAAGGTAGCACGCACCCATTAGTCCTAGTGAATTTATACTAAGACGCTTCTATTTATTTATAAGAATTAGTTGTTAACCCACCTGAAAACAGGCAAATGATTTACACAAAACACAATCTAAACGTCAGGACACCGAGAGGTACCTTTCGTTCCGAGTGTTATCAGTGGAACGTAATCGCCTTTTAGCTTGTTACGGAGAAGGGGTAAGACAACCACGTAGGGCACACAGTATGATGTCACGCGAACATAGTTAATCTAGCGTTCATGTGGTGCGTTTCCGGTTAGCACGGCAGATCAATGGGTCGCTTAGCTGCCTTAATTAACATTAGGACACTTGTTTAAGAGGGGAATTGAACGTCACGAAGTGTCACTCGAGCGGAATTGATGGCAGACGCCTTGTACATCTGGTCTCGCAGGAGAAGGGTGTAACATTCCTAATAACCGAGAGTTAAGGAGTTAAGTCACAGTAAAAGCGGTGTCTAATTAGGAAAAACGTTACTATGTCACGCATTTCGAATGAACGACAAAAACATTGAATGCGTCCCAAATACCTTCACAAAAACCACAAACAATATATGCAGATCATTATCATCCCTCAGTCTCCAGAAAACAATCCCGCATGTCTACGAAACACACAAATTTTCCTGAGAAATACTGTTACAGACGAAGTCTGTAAGGTGTCATCTAGCAGTGTTAAAGTGAATCGTGGGCCTGGTCAACCCAAGGGAGGGAAGAATGGACCACCACCACAATATATAGACTCTGTGGCAAGGAGACGACAACGTTATGAGATGCTTTATGCACAAAGCCGATAGTGATTGATTGTGAGGACGCAAGAACATTGTAAAAGTTCAGCTTCAGAGTTCATCAGTCTCACTTAGCCGCTGTTCTCCATAAGAAGTCAAGACGAAGAGCGTCGTAAAAGCGACGCCACGTGTCGGTGTGAAACAATGCACTAGTTTTTAACTATTTTATCTTACAGCAATCGTCACTACTGACTCCGCAAAGGACATCACCCTCTGATTTTACTCAAGGAAGTTCGTGAGCTGCAAGGGTCACAACTAGTCTACAGTGACATCAAGACTTAGCACATCAAATGTAAAGTCAGTCAGCAACTTTGTCCACAAGAAGATTTAGTAATGTATCCTGTTGTTATTTGAAACCGCAAAAAACGTGTGTGTCTGTTGTAACTTACTTCTGTTATGTAGGCAGTACTCTTGTTCTTCCATTATTTTATATATTTGTTCAAAACTTAGAATGAAGTAGTTCTAGATTAAGAGTTATGTAATATATAATCATTTTGTTGTGAATTGAAACATGATAAACTCCCAATGTAAAGTACATAAACAGGCATCTTGTGTAGAACAAAATCAATTTGACCTGTTATTCAAATATTGCCAATTTTTCCATTACGCAATCCTGTGAATGTATTTGAGGAGTCATCACGAAATATGTAGGGACTTAATTGATGATTAAATTGTTGTTAAATGAACATATTGTCTGTGTGTACTCTGATTCTTCCTTTCATTATCTTACTAGATGGTTATTTATCCATCGTCCTTATGATAAAGGACTTGACACCTAATAGTGAGCATCCCTTGTGGGAACATACACATGCTCTATATTCACAACTATGTAATTCTGTATCACTACCAGCCATTTACAGCATCCAGCCTCCTGTTTCAACTTTGTGCCTTCACTTCAAATGGTGACGTACAGTTTGTAATTATGAAGTGATTTTTGGTGAGTTTGAAGTCATTCACATTCTCCCTTTAACCTTTAAGCTGAATCATGGCTAAAGAACTTATCTAAAGCTTAAGCTCTAAGTGCTATTGGCAAAGAGCAACCTAAACACGCGAATGTAAACAAACATAATAATTGGTATCCCTTGGGGGCGGGGACTAAATTCCAGACTAAATCTTAATAACAGCTATCTTTCCGGCTAAACTATTCAATAGTTGTCTTTATAATTAACTGCGTGTGTTGAAATCATTCATGCTTTTGTGCATACATTTTGTTATCTTTCGTCAAAAACTACCAATGATTATTAAATACGTAAAAAAAACACGTGAGACAATATTTCTCTAAAATATTTTTGTCGTCGTTTTTTCTTTGCTTTCGTGTACTGTGTCCATTGTGCTGAGACATCTGAATGTATTTTATTATTGCACGCGTAACTATCGCCCTTTCGAGTTTAAATAATTTTTTTGTCTTTTTATTGTTATGTGTACTGTGATATAAAAGGTGGAGGAACAGGTCCGATATACTTTCCCAGTACAAGAAACTTATAATTATATTAGCGACCCGCTTCGCAATGGGTTTGGCAAGGGAGTTTTTGTTGTTACAATTAAACGCATCGATATAATTTAGTGTAGAGAAAAATAGCTCGTAAAAACTTACAATTGAGTAATGATGGTGTATTCGGTGTTTCACTTGACTTGAAATAAAAGTAATAGTCAGAACCGAAAATATTTTATTAGTTGAGCCAAAGAGGCTTTCGACAACTTACGTTATCATCGGTGGCCTTCTCTGCCTTGGAGGGGTGTGTGGCATGCGTCCCACAGTTGATGACATATTATCGAAAGCCGCTTTGGCACTATTTATAAAACATTTTCAGTTCTGATTATTACTTTAACTACAAGCACGTAAAAAATAATTTAAAAAAAGAAGTTTCTTCATTCACCACTTCACAGTGCCGGAGCACGTTACGAAACATCCTAGTAAAATATAAAGAATTCAACCAAATGTTAAAATTTAAAGACACTTTTTATCTTCCTTAAATTACCACAATAAAGAACGAATTAATTTACTAAGGATTTATATTCTCCTACCTAAGTTACTGTCTTAAGTTGAAGTATTTTACAACTATTTTAAATAGCTTTTCATTGACATAGAAATCTCTTAGATTGCGGTGAACCTCACCGCCAGGTAACAGATTAATCATGTTACGTCGAATGAAAATGGGACCGTCTCCCGGTCCCGTCTCTCATTTTCATTCGACGTAACATGATTAAGCTTTTCATTGATAATTTGGTGTAACTTTTATAAGTATACTATCGCTGACTTTTTTGAGGTACTATTTGTGACGAACAATATTGTCACATATTATTGTTGTCTATCTCTTAATTATTTACGCAGCGTACGCAAATGTACTTTTTTTTCTGACGTCATCGGCATTTACCGATCTAGGTCGGCTAATTTACCCAAAGTATCCACAAATTATACAGTTAAACTTTCCTCGAGAATTCTGTATGCGTTAATGAAAACCAAAATACAATCCTTCGCAAGATACTGCGAAAATTGGGTACACACGCCCAAACACAGTCGGAGGGTGACTTAGTTTCACACCCAAACCAGCGGAGGTTGCAGGTACATGTGGAAACGCGATTGTCGTTAAAGATCCGATTATGGAAAAAAGAATCACTTACCCTCTGTTGAAAGATCGGAGAAAAGGGAAGGCACCATTAACAAGACCTGTAATAAGTTTTACTTTTGTTGTTTACCATCTCAATAGATGCATACGCACAAGAATTGTTATGAACCAGAATGTTAATCAAGGCCTTGATTCTTCTCTTTCTGGGTGTTTGGATTATTCACTTTTCCTTTTTAATGCAGATATTGATAATTTTCATTTTTAGAAAATTTAGTAATTACATTTTTTAAGGTAAATGTCGTTATGATTCGAAAAGATTCCCCCAAATCAAATAAGAAACGTCAGAACGAACTGCTGAAATAAGTTGCAGTTATCTTTTTAGTTAGCAAACGTCTTAATGAAATGGAGTTAAAATTTACCAGAACCAATTAAGAATTCAAGAGAAAGATTAATATAATTAATTCCAAGTTCAATTTGATGAATAATTTCCGCTAAAAACCTAGTAGTGTACCATATAATAATATTAATTCCCTCTTAGTACGAGTTATTAAGTTATCCTAATTGCTTTTGTAGTAATCACGCCCGGTTTACTGAGGCGAAGCCACTACATATTAAAGCATTGAGAGTGGCAGAGTCCAGTAGCATCACCAACTGCGATGACGTCACCGTCAGCGACGACTTCAAAAAAATCCTCCAGCCACCGTTTCTCCCGGTCCTTTGCACTGCACACGATGCCAACTCACTGTTGCAAAATATCGCTGTAAATAAATTAATAGCAACAAGAGGTTGTCTTCTGCAGAATTAAAACATCTCAGATTCAGAGTTATGATCTTTTTTCCGGTTCATAATAGTTTCATAAAACCTCTAGAATCTTAGTGCTATGCCATACGGGACGAGTTAAATGGCTATGCTAAAAATAGTCTGTATACAAGGAAAACCTTTCACTCCTTTTCTGGCTATTGTATGAACACATTTCTGGAACATTTCCAAAACGCTGTTTAACCTAGAAATTAAAAATAAAGCGCAACAAAATACATGTTTGGCTAGAAGAAAAATGTTTCTAACAGATACAGAAAACTTTAAATTGATCGCTAGTTTAATTGTATTTGTAATTCCATTCCTCTTGTAAATGAAAAATAATCTAGATCAGTAATAAATGTTTTGCAGAAAATCAACTATTCGCGCTATTATGATACAATTAAGATTAAGACCCTTTATTTTCTTAGAATATCATTAATATAAATAGCCAATAATCTGTGTCGAACAACCGAAGTGGCGTGGAGTTCGGCGGAGGTAGGAATATACTTCGACAGGGGGATGCAGCTGTAACGAGGTAGACGAGGTCGGGGAGTAGGTGTGACCAGCGGGGAAACCAGGAGTGCCGTGATACACTACGGAAAAAGCACACATTGAAAAAGATGGAAATAAATAAACTAAAAGCACTCGTAAATTTCACCATTTCCCAGTAAGTTTTCAAAATATTTACGTGAAAGGGTCCGAACAGGTATTCAACGTCAAAGTATGTTCTTGGTTGTGCTCAAATTATAAGCATGTGGTAGTTTTTAAGGAAATTTTCAGCTCTTAAGTGATTTGCACCCCAAACTCCGGAGTCCTGGCTACTCCTGTGGGGGAGCCGACCAGATCACGAGTCATTCGTGAAAAAAATATGAGGTAATCCTCGCATGCACTTCCTTGAGCCGACTTCAGTACCGAACATTGCAGTAGTATTTTAACATCGGCGAGAATGTTCCAAAAATACATGGCTTCCGAAAAATGTGAAACCTTTCAGACTATGGTGATGACAAGTGGAGCGGTTTTGATTATGTATTCGATTTTAAAAAACGGAATTGGTGTCGTAAGGAGTAGCGTAAAAAGCAAACCTGTAGAAACTTACTACTAGAACTAAAAGTCCTTTAGTGTTAATAGCTAGTACAAAAATTTAGAGATGATGCCTATTGAGTATTTGTAGTGCAAAGTAAGCTAGGAATGCCGAAAGAAGAAACCCATCACGCTTAAAATAGGTTCACGATCACGTATACTCTGAAAAACCAAGCCATAACTTCGTCTCCGATGCGGCCGACCTTTGTGCGCGCGGGGAAAAGTGACAGGAGGCGGAACAGCTTGTACGGAGCTCGTAACACCGTTCCTATTTCACATAGCAGTGTGTGTGGATTACGAACGTCTAAGATCGTAAGTGTATTCGCAACTTCACAGGCATGATCCCACTTCGTAAGTTTGTCTAGCAAACCTCTATATAAGATATTTCTCGTCTTCGGATCAGTTTCTTTCGTTGGTCTCTCCTGATGTTTAAATTTAAATTTATTGTCAAAAAACAGTACAGACTGCGTATGACCAGGTGGAGGACAATAAACTAATTTACTCTCCGGAAGCAAGCAAGAGACCATCCCATCAATTCCGATCAAGGGCCCTAAGGCAGAGGCGGATTCAAAAATTTCAGCAAAAGTTCCTAGATAAGATAAAAAGTTAGCTGCGAGTTATAATACATATATAATGTCAATATGTTTGTAATTTAACGCAAATATGTTTGTAAATTTACATGTACAAGTTATTATCGAACTATAGATTATTCTGAGTATAGTGTTTAAAAATCATAAGAGTTGAAAAAACACTAAATTCACGATTTATTGTTACAATAAACACGCCCCTAGACAAAGCCTAGAGAACCTGTATAAGAAATCCGCCTCTACCCGAAGGAAAAACGGAGAAAAACCCGGGCCAGGATGGGGCTACAGAATTAATGTACACAACCGTGCCAAAGTTGAGTACACATAAAACTAAATTAATATGAGCCATACGGCAACACAATCATGCAAGAAAATAGTTTTTGAAATTGTTATAAGTTATTTAAAAAGTGCTACAGCAATAGCGTGATAAAGTACAAGACGGATTTAACTTTTATTAAAATCAATAAATTATTTTACAGTGTAGAAGCACTGGTGCAGGAGGTAGTTTTTAACCGCGGATTTGAAGATATTCAATTTCATAATGTCTTTTATATTCTTGGGCAAAGAACGATGCACCAATGTCCTCTCACGATCTCTTGCTATACTTTCTCAGTCAGTCTCTTCTACAGGAGTCGCATGTTACTGTCCCTCGCATATATATCCATTTGGCCTTACAATTGAAACTGAGAATACAAGATTCCGAATACAAGAGGTCCTGTCAATTTCATTATTGAAAAGTGTTATTCAAAAATATCTGAAAGATGTGCAGGCTACACATTTACCATATTTTTTCTCTTTAATTTAAATGCTAAAATATTTTTTTCGAATAATACAATTGATTTTTTCAATTTAATTAAAGTACTAATATGTGATTTTAATTTAACATAGGAGACAAATAACATGCGACGGAAAACGAATTCGCACATATTTTATCTGCTAGTACTTCTACCATCCTACACAAACTGTTCTGAATAATTGATTGTCATCTCTTTTGTATGACTGGTGGTCTATCGAGGACAATTCGTCTCCTACAGTGACTGCCACAAGTCACTTTGTGGCCATTACGGATGAATGTCAAATGTGCCGGTCTGGATTGGCAGCCAGTTCTCGAACCTAAGTAAAATATTTAACTACCTCGCAAAAGCAAAAGTCGGAATGTTGAACAAAGGAGAGTAAAAGTGTTAGTTTATATCTCATCATTATTTTGACGAAGATGGAAGGTAGAGTATTACAAAATTACCGTTACAGCACCATTTACATCCCACTAGAAGTAACCATACAACTGAAAGGTCTGTCTCTGAGAAACTTACTGAATAACAACAAAAGTTTATAACCTAACTCTATTCGCACATTCTCGAATCGTTGTCTCATTTTATACTCGGGATATAAATTCGTTATTGCATTCAAAAAATTGTCCTTTGCGAAGGGGACTTCCTCAAAAATTGTCTACGAGGTTCTGCACACGTATTCCGTAGGCCAGAGCTCACGAGCACTTAAAATCCTAGAAAGGAAGCCTTTGGAACTAGTTTTACCCGAACCTGTTAGCTCGCGGCCAATGGAAGCGATGCATTGCAACACAAAAATGGCGGTCGAAGTCCTCGACAGCTCGTGCATCGTCAAAGGAGTGGAGTCTTGGAATGTTAGAGAGCACGGCGGACTAAATTAGTATTGTACTTTCAACCGTCAATGGCACTGGAAGTAGATCGAACAAAAATGCATGCATAGGATCTGTGGCATTCGCCACGTTCAGTTACTTTGCTCTGGAGGTAAATTCTAAGCCTAGACACTCCTGACGATTTACACAGACACGTGACTATCAGTCACGTACTGACGACCTGCTCTAGAGTTATTTGTTTCACGAGAAACGGGTAATAAGCGGAGAAGTTGTCGTATTTCAGAAGTCATCTCAGACCTAGAAGCTGATGGAGCGTTTCTTTTTTACAATTTGACCGTCCAGTAGAAGTAAATGTTTTTAAATTGTTTTTTGCTGTTGGTAGTCTGTATTTGTCAGTGGAAAACATTTTTATTTACCGCTCATATATATATATGACTAAGTCTTGGAAGAATACCTATGAAATATTCCTAATTGGTACGTTTATGTGGAAATAGTTTCCAAATATTAACAACTCTCCGCAAGTTTTATTCCTTGTTACATAGAACACGTACATGTCTCTTGACCATTCTATACTCAGTAAAACCTATTTTTATACAAAAAGGTACTATAGTCAGCTCCGTGTACGCTCAGCTTCAAACATATATGATAGGTTGCTTACCGGAAAGCTCTGAGTAGGTTTCTACCAAATCTCCTTCGGAACACCTCGTCAAATCGCCTTACCTGTTCAAGGAAACAAAAGCAAACCTTAGAAATAATATAATCCACAATTAACTTAATACATTGTTTTTACTCTAGAAAATTCAATAGACATTCTTATCTTGTTCACAGGCATAATACACATTAAAACATAAGTATCACCCTATCGATTGTTTGATCCTGATGCACAAAATATGTTCGAGAATGAAAATAACCCTGATGCGGTTCATTATTCATTTGGGTTGAGAACTATTAATGTTATTCATATAGTCAACATTATCACTAGTTTTCCAGCATTGAGTGCTACACCATTATATATAACGCTCTACTGTATCTGACTTATATATAGATACTTATTATATTGTATTATTCCCACATTAAATTTCAATGCCATCAGAGAGCCCGAGTGAGAATAGCTCGAGCTTTTCTTTTGAATAAACAATATTTAAGTTATACATGAAACTTGAAAACAGTTTAATACACACGCAATATATTTTCATTGAATTTAAATATGATGAAAGTGATGCATTAAATAAAAAAAGATCAATAAAACAAAAAAATCTATCGGTGAAATATGTGAATCTTTCTTTTTAATTACTTTCTAGGGAAACAATTGAATAGAGAATATAATGAAATAAATCAAGAAGTTCAAATTCCATTCACTCCAATTATTTCTAAAAAATGTGTTCCTAGAAAAAATACGTTTATTGGTCTCTAACTTCAATATAATAAAATACTAGACAAAACAACTGAAGGAGAAACGTTTATACGCGATAATAGGACAGAAAACTTTTCTCCCATCCCTCGAATTATTTAAAATGTATATCGCATGTTCTCCACTTGTGTACATCATATTACGCACCTGATCGCCAGAAACGCTCCGATTCTTTCAAGAATTTCTGTTCAAGTCAACATCATATTTACTTTTTAACAATAAATTAATGTTCTGAGGGTAACTAGGCACGAAGTCGTAAATTCAAGACGAATAAATATGTCATTTACCTGTTTGAGGTTCCAAGTCAATTGGAATTTCATATCTCTCAATCTCGGTGATATTTCTTATTTCTCTCGTTATAATTATCGCCAACGTTCTGCTAATTATATCAGAGAGCAAAAACCGCAAAATACAAAAATACAAGAAATGCGGAGTAACGAATGATGAAAAATTTAAACGAAAAAGCACATTCCTCGAGTGATACGGTAAAAAGAAATATAAAACCTCTTTTCTTATTCTACATACCTATCAACAAACTTCACAACTCACTATTTGTACGCCCTTTCACGGCCATGATCCTCGATAAAAGACTATGTAAATATCTCACATCCGAAGGGTCACGATGAAAAACAAATATTTCAAGCGGGTTTCTTTGATGTTGCGAGGTTTCACACCGGTGACCATGCACTGTAGGCTTTTTCTCTCCGTCTTCAATATCTGCTCTTTATGCATACCGAATGATAGTTTCACGTTTTCCTCTCAGCATCCCGCGAAGCGAGGACTTTTGAGACCATGCATTTTCTATTTAACTTCTTGAGAGCTGCAGTCACGACGGATTGGAATAACTACGTTAAGGGCCACGTTGAAACCTTTTCTGTGTAGATGACGTCTTTCATTCGAAACATTCGGCTGAGAGTTGATAACCAAAGAATCAACGTATCATCATATTCTTCCACAAAACGAGAAGTGATCCAAAAGATACATTCATCTAATCCTCTACTTGATGAAAGACTGAAACACATTCAGGAGCTGTACACAACGAAGTTATTCGTCCAGAACACTACTTACACTTGATTTTGCAAAGAATTTATTCATTAGTCCGCAACCAGAACGAATATGGGTTTTTTCATACTTTTTAAATTAATCTTCGAGAGACTCATAGAAGACGAAAGTCCTACACGACATCTAAAACTATTACGCATCCGATGAATATTAATCCATTTGAACATAGTTCGTTTAAGAATTAATTATTCAGGAAAATTAATTACTTATTGTTTGCTTTATGGAGAACGCATTACGAACTTGCTGTGTAACAGGTAGAGAAAACGTAGTTTTGACATAGAAGCTCATAACGAAGTGAGCAATTGACTTCTCCATGAAGGAAATGATTAGGTAAAGAGATAAGTCAGGATAAAGTAGAGATAAGGATGAGTCCGAGGAGGGTTCATGGGACCTAACAATGAGTAGAGAAAAGAGGACACAGAAAATATTTTGATCTGGAAAACTAAACTATCAAAAATCGAACTAATAAAGCTTATACATAAAAAGTTGAAATATAGGTGGCAGTTGACTTCTCAAGATCCTCCAGGAGTGCATACGGAGATATTCACTACTTCTCCGAATGAGATTCAAACAACCTCCGGTGGGGGAGACAATAGCAAAGCCATGAATTATAGAACACTAAAGTATTCTTTAAGATCTTGGTAAATACTAATGAAACACTGGCAAAACACTTTGTATGATAATCAAATGGTAAGTAAAAAGGACAGAATAATATGGGTAACATCGAAATGTGTGGAGACTAGAAACAGGACGGTAACATATGTCAAGAAGAATATATTTATAAAACACAATAGGAAAAATTGAAATAGGACAATGTGAATATGGGAAAGGAGAAGAAACGCCGCAATATATAATATAGATTTGTGAAATTTATGCAGAGGAAAGAGCTCAGTACATAAAAAAAATCATTAGAAAAGGATTTTTCCCAACATAACATTTTGAAATTTTAGTGCAAACTAAAGAAGATTTTGAGGAACATTTAGAATTCGTAACAAAGTTGGGACAAATACAGGACAATGAAAGATAAAAGTAAAGGGATAATAAAGCGTAAGGAAAATAAGGCGAAGAGAAGATCTGCGCCTACCTCCTCGGGGCGGGAACGGTAACGTACACGGCTAAATGGCGCTGTCTAAATGTGACAAGACATATAGAAGATAACTAGAAAGAGAAACCTTGAAATGACTATGTTGCAATCAAGGTAGCCAAAAGGGCTAGAATTAAAAAAAAGGAAAATAGCATTTGCTATAAATTGGAGACAGTTCACCATCCACGCTGTAAACTAAACATAAAAACAGTGTAGCAATGGAGCAGTATGTATAAATAAAAATGCGTTAAACACAGCGTGGTGACTGTATTTGCTGTCAAAAAAAACACCTATAAAATTTGTTCGTGTTTTTACTACTTACTTACTAATCAAATGCAATCAGGGCCTTCCAAATATGTAGTCATTTTCACCTGACCGAAAGATGTTGCATTACTTCACGGCAGATCTCGCTCTTCCAATACGTTTCTTAACTAAAAATTTCATCAGCACATTTCGAACACTCCTGGAGCTAATGAAAATAATATGTCCATCCCATATTGTCCGAAAATTGGAGTTCATTTTATTAAACGATTATTGAGTTTGGGAATCAAGATCAGACACGAGGAAGGGAGGATGAGGAAATGTCGAAATGAATTCTCCGTGAAATTTGATAATTTCAGCGATTTTGGAGAGTCACTAAGAATGTACTTGAATGTACTAAATTGTGTATACTGTCCTGGCTGTCCCATAGGAAATGGAAGAAAAATGTCAAAAAATAAATAGACTATGCTGCCCAACTTTCAGTTTAACATATCCGTATGGAGTGTATATTTATATAATTAGATTTTATGATCTCATACGATATCTCTATAATTATTGTGACGTAATGCAATTCTTCCTCCTCTTCGTCGTTTCGATGGTGGGAGCAAAGGGACGCTGAAGCGGCGACGTGGGCGACAGGGCGCGGCGACCAGGTCATGGCAATCGGCGCCTCTCACTGCTTCCGCACGATCTTCTAGTAGACATGCAATTACACCGGCTTCAATTAGCCGGCCTGCTCTTCCTCGATACGCCTGCACCGCCACCCTCGTCATCGGAGCAACCTCTGCTCAGAGGCGAAGCGGTCCGTCACGCGTGCGCACGTGACATCACAGAGTCTTCTGGAAGCAACGTTCCCTCAATTTTTCTTCCTCCTTTCCTAAGTTAAAATGATCGTCGTTGTTGCCAATGTACATTCAACCCGACTACACTGTTTTGAAATTTGAAGGTTTTGGGGACATTGGGTTCGTAGTTTTGACTACTCGGGCGATGTCACTTTGAGATAAGATATACCAAAATATTGGATCCTTAATTGCAGCCTTCTGGATGTAATAAGAATTTCTCCGTTCAGTATATTAGAAATTCAGTATATTTACTGAAATTCAGTATATTTACTTCCCTCTCGAAGATGCTTTGCGATGACACTAACTCAGTTGCAGCAATTTGTCACCATGTACTTTTTACCCCTTTCTTTCTACGGGGACGGTCATCATTTCCGGCAACCTCCCAGCGTTTAGAAACTTTTCACGAGGTTAAAGTTTGATTAAATTCTCCCGATCATATAGTACGACAACAAACTATTCGAAAACTTTACAAAAGTGCAATAATTAATCAAAGAGTTTTATGATAAAAAATATAAAATTTAATTTTTCGAGCTTCCATAACACTACCCCCGTGGAATCATTTCATTTTGATAATTTTTCTTTGTAGATCAACTGCAGGTGCATTTGACATAGGTACCTTCGAGTCTAAATTGAACGAGATTCAGGCAGAAAAATAAAGAGAGAAAGAGGATATGGAAACGAGACAGGAATTATTTGAAAATTTGTAGGTGTTTTAAATAAAATTCATTTGTTACTATTTCTTCAAAACTACCAGGTTTTTTTTCTTGTGGTTTTAGGACTCGTCAACGTCAAGGTCATTACAGCCCTTTAGTTAATTCTTCCTTTCCACAATATCGTATTGAGTAATCAAAGCGAATAGGAAATTCGTTATCACAGTAAAAAGTATGAACCTTCAGGTAATTTGTTCGATTGAAAAACCGCCTACAGTTCGGGCATCAGATGTGAAATCCACGAAGATCAGCTGTCCTCTATGAAGGTAGCAATTTTGTATTTTTGGTATTTTAACATCCGAAACACATCACATACATATACTTACATACACCTTATGTACATACCGTATGTACTTTACGATCCTCGTGTCTTTATATTAGGTGTAGATTAAGACTCCCTAGATTAATCTACAGCACAAGTTTCTACGTTATTTTATCATGGCGTTGCTGCAGCTGCCTCTGCCACTTGGGCAGGGCAGATTGTTGTCGAGATCGCATCTAGTGCGCTGCTATTATGCCGGCTAATGGCGCAGCCGGAGCACAAACCGTGTAACAATACAGGCCAAATTACCAGCTTCGATTCACCCAGACTACAGCACTAATTGGTCAGCAGGCGTTAAACACCGCATATCATAGGAGCAGAACACAATAGCTGACTGCCCCAAAGTTGAGTTGGGACCTTTTCAATATGGAGGTCAACCTTTCATTTCCTTATTCGTCAAGGAACGATCCGCTCCCGACTGCGCGTTCCCGTTGACCGCGGTATATCAGTGCGTCGATCGCCAGTTGCTCCGCCCCGCTCAGCCTCGCCCTCTCTTGGGCTCCTCCTCTCGTCATTCCGGACAGGGATGACCACAGCTGGAGAGGAAACCAGGGAAATGCGGGTTTCGAATTTGGAAGAAGGGTAGGGGTCGGACAGATAAAGCTAAGAAAACGGGAAATAAATATTTGAACCTCAAGATTCCAGCGAAGAAACCGTTCATGCGCTTTCTCCAATCTTATCTAAACGCAATTTGTGGAAATTCTGAATTAAGTTCATAAATTCACAATATTTAAAGGATGAAATCCGATAACCCAGGTCTCTTTAAAATGTTTATACCCTTATTAGGTCATCAACTTACTATTGAAGGTGGGAGATGACCGATCGATTTTATGACAAAGTTTTAGGGAGAGTTTTGCTGATAAAGTAGCAATGGACACCCCTGTCCGCGTTCGCGCACCACGCGCAGCTCGGAAGCTTCTAGAATGGCGCCACCTGCAGCTACCTCCAAACACTCATTCCTCTCCACCCAGCTATCTCTCGAGCAGGTGTGTTACGCTTCGTTCCATCTCTGTTAACAGAATTGTGACAGGTAAGCAGCATTGTTTTTTACGATCCAACGCATGAGTTCTCGTGTAAAAAATGTAAGTAATCACGTCATTTTTAACCTCCAGCTTTCATCGACTTTCACGAGTTCGTGTTACGAATAATTTTTGTCCACAAAATTTGGAGATTGCTAGGAATTCTCCACGACTGTTGGGTGTTGTGTAAGGATATGACTGAATTTTGATTCCACAATAACACAAGCATAAATCTGAATTTTGAGAATTGATTTAGCAAAAAGAAAACTAAAGATATCTTCACAAATTTGTCGAGTATATTTTTCAAATTGGGCTGCAGTAAGACAATTGAAAAAAAACACCCTTCAATCAACAAGCTCGACGATTCTCCTCCTGTCCCGTCTGCGACAATCTCGTTACGGCTTTCCCTACCTAGAGTTGTGCATATCTTAATTGCAAATATAATTATTTCTTATAAAATCTTTTACGTATCACGAGGGACGGGGCCAGTGGCGGATCTATGGGGGGGGGGTGAGGTAGAGGACTATAGCCCCCACCTCCCATTGGACCTAAACTTTCAACAGTTAATATTGAAATTGATAAAATGTATCTTTATCCTTTAATATATATTTGCCATTTTAAATATTAATAAATTTATTAACAGTACATAAATTTAATGAATTTTAAATTATCTATTTGATGAATTGATGTATTATATGAAAACACCAAAGCACTAAAATATTTATAATATTTACAATAATATTTATAACAAGATTTACAATAATAATATTTATAATATATTTACAATTATAATAATATTTATAAAATTTAGGTACCCTCTTGATTACGGTCTAGATCCGCCACTGGTCGGGGCTATGTAGTCCGTAACTCCAAAGCAAAATAGGAGGCAACAAACTGGACGCTGCTGAGAGCAATCAAAATAAAGCAAAAAATTGAAAGAATATTCAGATCTCGGTCTCGTGCTTGGCATGTGGAAATTCGAAGATAAAAGTCACTAAAATCTCCTTTGGTATCATTTTATACAAGTCTCTACCTTTAGATAATCCATCCCATTCAATCTGCCATGCTTGTAGTAAGACCTCTGTCATTTTCCTCTCTCTTCGCGACTATCGTTCCGTCAAGCACATTTGTCCTTCGACGCACGACCGACCCAACAATAGTTTGTTGAACAATTTCTCTGTAGGCATCATCCCGAACTATATATAAAGAGCTTCGGTAGATACAGTACTGTATGCTCCACTTCACCGAAGTGGTCGGAGTAACGGTCAGTAGACGAAATGAAAGATGTTAGATGAAAGTAGATGGGTTTGGTACAGGAACTATACGTCAAGAACTGAGATTTTTAAGAACTTGTATGGGCAGATGAGTACTCTTTAAGACCTTATTTCAAATCTTAAAGTGATATTTCTATTCCTTTCATACGCATTCATATTCTGAAAAGAAAAAAGAAAATATTTTCCCCTTGCATTCATTATTAGAAAAATTCAGTAATCAAACATTTCTTGTTTTTTAGTAGAATATACAGTGTACGTTGCCACGGGAACTAAAACGCTTATAATATTCGCGAATAAATTTAGTTTATAAAAATTGATTGAACATATAGCTATACTCATCCTTTCCATACAGTGAGACATTTCAGGTACTAAATATGTATTCAAGTTGTAAAGAGAACAATCAAATATCACACATATAGTTAAAAAGATGGCTATTCTGAATATCCATTCACAAACAAATACGTCAAATCAAACGACACGCATCAATACTTTCTAGTATGAATAATGTTTCAATCGTTCAAATTTTTGCTCTTAGCAACATACTGCGATGGAAAGTATTCTGAACGTGAAGCATACAAGAACGTGAAACTACAGCAACGAAGAGACTAAGTGTGGACAGAAATCTGTATCTTAAACACGCATCGGAGAGGAGTGTCCTTCTGACTCTCACCACAGCTGCAGAACGCTGTCTCTTCATGGCGGCCTTCTTCAACGCGTCCTTGCGTTCCTTCAAACACACACTCACAGGAAGACGTAAATGCATAAACATTATTAGGAGATTTTAACATAGCTCTTCATATAAAAATGAACGTGCATACTTCAACCTTTTTCACTATGAATCCTTTCCTTTCCGTTAGCGTTCCCGAAGATGCGGCATGCCTATAGTGAAGATTGGGCACTTCAAACATGTCCTGGAGTATTTCAGTTAAGTTAACACATGTCTTGTATAAATGTTCAAAAGATGTCAAAGGAAGCGTTGACAGTGATCACGTAGTACCAATTCGGAAGTTTGTTGCTCAACCACGTAACCGTCATAAACTCACCGAAACCCTTGCTTCTAAACGCAACCCTCAACACATGTCATTTATGTGTTTAGAAAAATTGTATGTTGAGGTTCGATGTAGGCAGTATTAAAGTTATTGCATAAAAATGATGTAGTCATTCTAACCAAGTTAATATCGTAAGGCCTATTCCGGTCGCGTGGCGACTATCATCAACGCTGATTCCTTTCCTGAAAGGTTGGCGAGTGCCCTTTCAGTAAGAGCCACTGATGATGGCCGCCACGCGGCCGAAAAGGCCGCATGATATAATAAACTTGGTAAGGATAACAACATCGTCTTTCTGCAATAAATACTATTATATCAGTTAACTTATACCATTATATCAGTCAATTCAATTCTTTACCTGATAATAACCTCAAATCTCTCGCTGGCAAGAAATCCCAGGTATTTTGAAAATAATTGATTACAGAAGCTGATTTAGACAGAATTGTATATTAATTAAACTATAACATATCTGTGGTTATATTATGATGTATTTTATTTTACTTTAGTACATATATGGTGCGTCAAATCTTATTAGTTTTACCTGTGATCTACGAGATATTGAACGACTTCATTACCACACATCATTTTTTATGTTTTCACTACTATTTTTGTTATTTAGTTTTTATTTAGTCTTTTATCAACCCACGCACATTTATCTATGTCTACCTCTTGTGGGTTTTCAGTGATTTGTAAATCATTGTGTTGTTTGTGGTATTAAAAAATCTTAATGTTAATAAATCTTATACGGACTGGCGTAATTATAAAAACCACTTCTTTGCCCCTAAAATTTGTATTTCCGTCGAAATTTTACAATTGTATTTTGCACCGTGAAACTGCTTTCTCTGTTCTACGGACTTGACAATGAAAATGGGAATAGATAAAATGTAGGGAGCTAGATCATTGAGTTAACTTAAAGAGGATGAGAGGATGGAGGATGAAGCGTTGCAAATGCAATTGGACGAAATACGACTTGGCGATGAGTAATTAAGATGTCGTAATCACTTCACAACAAAAATTCTAATAACAAAATTGTCAATGCAATGGCAGAATATAGCTTTATGCAAATGAAGACAGCCAAAAGGTAATAAAAACGCTCGACCGTCATCCAGCAGAGCGCTTCCGCATTGGTCACAGCCACCACAAGCACAGTGGTGCGTAAAATAAGGAAAGAACGTTGCACGGTGGCTGCACCGCCAGCGGGTGTGCTGCATCACGACCAGGATGAGGGTGAAAGCTCTCTCCACTGCAGCTCACAATTGGGTGCAAGTGCTCCAACCTTTATCATACGCTTCCATCAGGTCTCGTCTCGATTGCCATATCCTTCTCGCGATCCTATTCATGTCAACATCGTTATCCCACGCCTGATCCCTCATTATGTCTTTAGAGAACGTCCATAAATTACGTAACGCACCCTAGGGGAAAGGAGGGTCGTGATAAAGTTACACTGCGTTACAGCGGGCTGGGGGGGGGAAGGTTATAGAGAGTTCTTTAATATTAAAATTTATCGATAACTCAACCGCTTAGTGAGAGCACAGAACATAGAGGAACGAACAATGAAGCCAATGTATCGAAATCTGTCCCCACATTTTCCAAAAAGAAGCAAAAGGTTTCTTAAAAGGAAGGAAAAGGTAGGGCCAACATCACGTAATTATTGGAGGGTGGGTAAGAGGTATCGTTACAGGTGAGCTATTGAGGAGAGGGGAGTTAACAAACTTTAATTCTTGCGTCTCTTAATTTATGGACTATCTCCTAGGGATCCAAACATCCATTTTCTATCTGCTTTACCCGAAAACGCGCCCTCAAAATGTTCAAGAGAATGGAATCATGAATACGCACGAGGAATTTCAGTACGTCTCCTCTCAACTCACTACATCCAGTTATTTGCTTTCCTTTCTTATTCCGTTCGTTACACTTCTTGTCCATCTGACTTGCCCTTGTCAGTCTTCTCCTAAACCACATTCCTGTGGTTTCGAGTCATCTTCTTTCTTAAGACTCGAAATTCCAGGTCTCGCGTCCATGGGTCAACGCACTCCATATAAAGGTTCATGACGAATTTCTTACGAGAGACGGTAAACGGTACGACTACATAACTGGAAGGTGTTCTGTAATTTCATTACATATTGTATAAAAAGTAAAACCACTAATTATTAATGAAAAATAATATAAAGAAATAAAAAACTGTCCTCATTATTTCGTTGAAATGAAAATTATTGAGCACACCTAATGGGTAACATATCTGAAAATTCGTTGATTTTCATGCGCAGCTATCCATACGAAAGGTGAAATTTTTCAGTTTCATAGATAGCAAACATGAGTGGTGTCTTGAGTCAGTTCTTCGAGCTCAAGTGACGCGGTGATGTGGGTCTTCTCTTAGGTGAGAGTCGTGAGTTCGGTAGAAGACGACTTTTTGAAATACTTCTATCAATAAGTGCTGATGGGGTGGATATTTACAAATTGATTAATTGCGCGCAATTCCTCGTTTCATTAGCTTTCCAGTGAAGCCGTTGGAAAACATGTAGGTACCAAAACGTTTGACGAAACATATTTAAACTAGGAAATAAGTCCTGAATGTAACGTAGAATACTTTGCATCACTAAAAGAGTAGAATCACACATCACCACCTCAAATCCACACGCATCATTTCACAAAGAAGCATGAAGCATGATACTCGTATGTGATAACTTTCGGTCAGATGAAAATGGCGACGAGCCTGGAATTGAAACCTGTAAAACTCGTGTGAAACCGGTACTTAAGCACGTACAGCATAGTGTGCCGCCTGATTCACTTATCTCCAGTTGGGGATGTGTCTCAGGTCCTCTGGGGTTAGATCTGGATGGAAATGGTGTACAGGTGAGAAAGGCGAACGGGTGGTGCAGTGGTTAACACACCTTCAAACCATTGCAAAAGTCCCGGGTTCGATTCCCGTCTCGTCGCCATTTTCATCTGGCCGAAAGTTATCACACAACGTAGCCCAATATGTTGACGTGAAACCGGTATTTATTAAATTGGAAGTAGGTGAATCAATGTTAATTGATCAATAAATACAGAAGAAAATTTAACATGATAAGTAATTTGTACGAATGTTGTAAAGGTTTTGGAAAACTGTGCAAGTAATCTTCATTGATATCCACTACTCCAAAGTCTTCGATAAGATTCCGATGGGCTCTAATGACCTTCGATGTTGACGAGCCCTAAAGCCCCAACAAAAAAAAAAAAAAGAAAAAAAGAAAAGATTCCGAAATCCACATGGGATTGATCGACAATGCTTTTTTGGTAGGTCGAAACGAAACGTCCGACAACCGAACCAATCGAGGCCGAACCAACAGTCACCACAACCAGTGAGAACCTAGTGAAAATGCGTCACAAGAGGAATATAATGAGTTGTAAAGGAAATTATTCCGTTGCATCATTCAAATATTATCCAAAATTCACTGCTCCAATCTTACAACCGATGGAAACTCAGACCCTCAAGGAATCATTCGTTCATAATTCATTTCATTCAAAAGATTTACATGGGGATTTTATCAACGACCAGAAATGTCCAAATCCATTGACCCCTCGAAGTTTCGAATTCCCTCAGTCGAGAATAAAATACATAATTGACCATGGTACCCGTAATATGCATTGCAGATAGTATTATCTTCTTAATATTATTTTGGTGGAGTATTGGAGTGGAAACCTTTTAATAACAAAAACCTAATTATATTTATCTTTTTTTATAATTTCGCGTATAGGTCTTGAATTAAACTCAATTATTACTTGCCTTTGAATTAAACTCAATTATTACTATTCAAGACCTATACGCGAAATTATAAAAAAGATATAACAAATTTGAGGTCGAAAGAAAAATGGAACTTAATTATATTATTAAGTTCTTTCCCCATTAAAACTGTCACCCAATCCAATAAAGCACATTAATGCAAATTAGCTGAAATCATAAAATTTGCCTTGTAGCACGCCGGTAACAACTAATATTTGTTTGTAATACGCTATACCATCTGCAAATCTTCTTCTACAGACGAATTTTTCAAGCAACTAAATGACGAAAGATAAGTTACTGTAAGAGACAGATAATTTCTCGTCTTTTCACAGCCCCTTCTCAACTTTAGAAATGTTGCTTTATGAACAACAAAGGCCTGTCACAGTGTATCGAAGTAGAACAAACGAAGAGCAAAATAAACGGTGGAAAGTTAGGTCCGCGATGGGTCAGGCGGGAACGAACCAGTGGGGGGGGGGGCGTCAAGCGAGCGAAGTGAGGCAGGATTCGCGGCGGCGTGAGAGGAACGCGGCGGGGCGCAGGATGCGGAGCGACGCGACGGCGGCGGCGAAAGCGAGAAGCGCAGTGGGGAGCGAAGACACTCCGTCGCCACCACACAATGGCAACCGCAGAAACTAAACAGGCGTCTAAAAGCCAATTCTCACGGACTCACTCCGCCTGACACGTCCGTCCCGCAGCATCGCGCCGCGGCGCGTCGGGTCGCACGATGCTTTGCACCGCGCCGTTTCCGGCATGATTGGTTTCGAGGAGCACACAGTACACAGAAGCGGCCGCTGTCCACTTCGCTCTAGCATGCTTCATTAAGTAGCCCTGGCCAAGCGACTGCTTCGCGCGGAGTGAGAGAGAGAGAGGGGGGGGGTAAAATGGTGTGGAGCGGTGGAGGAGGCGGAGAATGCCTTGCCGGTCACCGCGCGTCGTCCACCTGCCGCGCAGCGACGCAGTCATTCAGCATCCGCGCGCAGGCACAGCCACTACAATGAAGGCCACACTCATCACTCTATGAAACGTTGAAAGATTGATCTGCGCATATGCAACAGCATCTTCATTCTTCATATCTCCATATAACAACAAAACACCAGAGAGTTTTTCTGGTTTCGTTCGGTTGTGATAAACGTAAGTCACAGTCAATATTTGAAAAGAGAATTGATGGAAACATATAAGAACGTTATTAAGCAAAGGGGGTATACAGTATATTCATCAAGAGATGATACAGAAATATTAAAGCAAAGACCATCCTCGTTTACCGAACGACATGAAATGTCGGTTGAAATGCAGCCTTAAATTGCAAACATTATTCCAGGGACATTCACGAATAGAAGATACAGATAAAAGCACGGATTGTGAATTCTGTATAAGTGTTGAATAACACCTGTTTCAACAGGTATATTATTATAGTAATAATGATGATAACAAAATGTCATTAGTTAATAGCGAGACTCAGACCATAGGGTCTGCTCTGCCATTTGACCAAGTAAGAAAATAAAATATACAATTTACACATAAGTAAAAAAATAGGAGGAAGTAATTTATACATTCAAGTCTAGGAAAGCAAACATATGGAAAAATTCGTATCTTAATAATTACCTGTGGTGTGAATTTTCAGATTAGCAAGTTTACTATTTCGTGTATTGTACCTCAAAGAAATTCCTATCGTATTTTAACATAAATTTTCGACTTGGATATTATCTAGGCTATGTACGTGAAGTTAATTCTCATTACTCCTCTTGTTCAGGAGATATAAATAAAACCCATTTTACGACATGAAAATTTTTTCACCTTATTTTTTCTGTGTCAAATCCGATGATTCACGTAGTAGAAAAGAATATTAAAAATACTAAGAAATAATTGTACAGATTGTAAAAGAAAACAATCCCACTGTTTGAAATAAGACACTTTACTCTCTAAATAATGAACGGGTGAGAGTTTGAGGGATTTTGAAGATGTTTTTCTGCTTTATTGGGGAGTTTTTTTTGCCGAAAAAGGTAAAAAGAAGCACACCGTTAAATTTGTACTTGGTTATTGTACATTTTACCGGTTGCCACATCACCTACCTTGACTCTTACGACATCTTACCAAGATCGTTTCCTTTCGGACGACCTCCGCTCTAGTGAACGTTAACAATCCCACACAATGATAGGCAAACGAGCTTTTACACTACTTATGTAAATAGTATGGTGTACTCCACAAAAGCTGATTGCACAAATATTTCTTTTACACACGCATTTGGAACGAGATCATAAACATGCGTCCCAATTCCTTAGTTTTGTTATTTCGGGACTATAAGCTCAATTTGGACGCGCCAAACAATCATCCTCACAGCGAAATGCCATAAAAACGAAGCGGTATGACGTCGCATCCAAACGCGTTCACAAGACTCAATCATTCCTCCATGCTGACCAACCCTTTTTCCCCGACACACTCCCCTCTTCTTTTTGCTACCCGTTTCTAAATGAGTTTCCTGTATGCAGTAAAAATCCGGAGAGCTCTTGTTATAACGCAGTGAACCATGGCTTGCCAGGGATGGGGGAAACCACTCGAAGCTTACAGAAGTCGTGCTTTTCTTTCCTCTCGCGGTTCTCGTTTTTCTAGACGCCGACCGACGACATTCTCTTGATACCGCTGGTTAGTACGCAATGCCGACCACAAGACGCTGCCCACCGACTGCGCTGCCGTTCGGCTCCCGGCGCTCCCCGGTGCTCTCCGGTGCTCACCGGTGCTCCCCGGTGCTCCCCGGACCACCAAACGTTGCCAACACGGTCTGTCCGAACCCACCTCTTCCGATACCCTCCCTTTTCCACCCGAGGTCGGGGATAGAGAGCGCGTAATGGTTATTTTAAGGAGATAAGCGGGTTAGCAGAAAATGAAGCAATCGATGAATTATCCCAGCCCTACACAGAGGAAATAATCTTTGACGGGATATAACTAAGTAACAGTATTCAAAGAACGAAAAGAGAAATAACTCACGAAATTATTTTTCTTCAACATGAGACACAAAAAATATCACGCCAAAATAAATTAAATGATTAATAAATCTTTTTTCTGTAGGAGATAGGAGGCAAAAAATAAATTATAGAAAGAAAAGTCCTGGAATGTCAGTGTTCAGAGACAGGATGTTCGCTATGATTGACGATCAGCGACCAAAGCAAAAAACAAAAATGCACGGGAAAAAAATAAAGAGTACAGAAGAACGGTTTGATGAATGGCCGGAGAACTCTCATTGATGCAAGATGGGACACAAATTAAGATTTTAAAAATTATGTTCACTGATTGAAAGATACCCGAGAGCTATTTTCTGTCTTTTCTGCGTGATTCTACGTCGGTAATGATGTACAGGATGAAAAATAGACAAGGCGAAGGAAGAGTATCATTTGCAAAAAACAAAACACTCAACAATGGAAATGACAGTTCTGAACACTTTTTTTTTTCAAATTAAGCAATTGAAAACTATAAAAGACATACAATGTAGTTTGAGTTGGTTTACTATTAGTCGAAATTAAAATAAATCACTCTGACTTGGACATATGCATTACGATAAAACATTTTATCTATAGAAAGCTTGGAAGATCTCCGCTACATCAATCAAATTGACGAGAAACATAGTTCTAGAGTACTTTTTGGGACGTAACATTTCCAAATTCTGCGAAATTCCTTTAATTAGCCAGCCTAATAATGTCTCACATGTCAGCGAAGTTTAGAGCAATAATAGACTGCCTTCATTCAACTTCAACATGAAAACTGGGAGTTCCTCGAAGGAAGAGCGTGGACTGCCCCACCAACCACCATTCGTTGCATCGGAAGTGGCGTTGACGAGCTACTTCTCGTGCGTCCTTGCCGTCGCCTGTTCTCCGTGCGCCTTCGCGCGTCATGGTGGCTCTGCGATCATGGTGGGTGGGGAGGAGCAGGAAGGTGGAATCCAGACGCGCACGGCAAAGGAAGTGGGCGAGACGCAGCTCGGCGGTGGATGGCCCACAAGTACGAGACCCTGACGGATGCTTGGAGATACACATCTTCTTCGTCTCGCTGATGTCGGCCGACCGGCACCTGCCAGAACACAAAGCGACATAGCATGCTGTCCGCCTTCTCGAGATGGTCGCACCCGAACCGACCATTCGTCCGGGATTAGAGATACATTTGGGCAGATTTGGAATTTACGCAAAGGGTTTAGTAACGGACGAGAGGAGATATTTCCAAGCCAACTTGTGTTCAAGCCTCGCCCCGAACACAAGCGAAAGATGAATTTTTTTTTTCATTTTATTTTGTAAAAAAGAAATACACTGTGTTCGCTACATATGCCCGTTATTAGGAAATATATCATTGCAGAATAATAATTACTCTGCACCGAACTTTCAAAAGCGTTCCATTTCCCCCGAACTCCCGGAGATCTGGATTTAATAAAATCCTGGATCCCCCTCTGGTTTAATGTAACGGTGGCAGGAAAATCATGGAAATCCTTCTGTTTAATATAATTACATTTTATCAAAAGACGTCGACGCTTTGCTAGTAGTGACTGAAAGAGCCTGTAAAAGTTATGACTCTTAATTTAACGGGAACATTTATTTATATTTACGTCGTTCCTACCTCTAAATCGCCTTCAACTCCGTCGTCTACAATTAAACACCAAAAGTCGACGGCTGTATAATTGAGGCGTAAGCAAAATGTGGAAATGTTTTGATACCACGAACACGGAGAAAAACTGGGTTTGAGCTGTTAGAGGAACTGCTTCGTAAAATCCATAATTGATAAATAAATAAGTAAGAGCGGATTGAACGTAGCTCAACGATACGGAATGTCTCACTCCACAGAAGCGTATGATTTCCTTTCAAGAGTTCTATTGTCCTGACGACGGGGAACCTTGAACAGAAAAACGTCCCAAGCTGAATTTGTTTTGTACAAGCGAGAAGCAGTCTAATTACCTGAAGTTTCACCACGACTGATCCAGATAAGGTGACAAGAAGATTGAAATGTATCTATTCACTCATCTGCGGCCTAAAGACATACGTCTTTTTTTCTAAGGGAAAGTGTTTCTTGGGAAGCTTTGCGAATCGTGTCCACGGCAAAGAACATTCGAGAGTTCTTTAGTGGCAAGTAGGGCGAAATATAGCAATCTGGCAAACGATACTCTAAAAAATATCCTGAGTTACTTCAATGTAACACTAACTAGGTTATTGAATATTCAAGCGAGTAATCCTTGAACACATTCAATTTGTTAACGTCTATTTTGTTTTCATTCTTAAGTATACAGAATATCTGGGTGACCGAGCTTTGCTCGAATAGCTCACAAAATGTTCCTATGACAAAATATTTTTCGCAAAGGGATTCAAACCATGGTTTACTTACTCAGTTACATTGCTGTGTAACCATGAATATAACGAATGATAATTCCATACGTAACTGTTTTGCTAATTTGGTTACTGCGCAGTTTACGTTGTCCATATAAGATGTTTTTTGTGTGTGTCCGGGTTTAAGGAGTAATTCTGAAATTTTATGGAACTGAGAGTAATGAGTAAATAGAAAATAATTACAATTTGTCTTAAATTGTGCTTTCCTCTTTTATTCACTCATTCATAAACAAATGAAAATTATCTATTGATCGTAACCCATAATATACCCTATTTATAATATGAGACATTACTATTAGACATACATATTTATTTATGAGATACGTGTTGACTACACGGCGACTACCGTGAGAAAGTATTCGTCGTCCCTTCGACACTGATCAGTGGCGAACAGTCTACAGTTAAAAGAAAGTATTTTGCCTCTGATTAGTAATCACTTATTCTTCAAGTCTTTACTTTCCAATTATTCATAGGTATAAGGGAAGCATAAAGAACGTCCAAAAATAAATCGAGATCTCTTCAGGTCTTCACAATAATGGTGCTGAATATGTGATAGATTTTTGGTTATTCTATAACACATAAAATAATCAACGTATCCGAACCAAACTTGAATTTGGTTTGAGTACATTTGGAATAGGGACCCATTTCTGCAGACTCTTTGCACTCTTTTTGTCGCTGTAGACACGTGGGTGTCAGCTGAACGATACTTTTGCACGCTGCCGCACACAACAACAACAATAATAATAATAATAAATTTATTGTAAAACAAACAGTACAAACTGGTTATGACCACGTGGAGGACAATAAACTAATTTACTCTCCGGAAGCAAGCAAGGGACCATCCCATCAATTCCGATCAAGGGCCCTAAGGCAGAGGCGGATTCAAAAATTTCAGCAAAAGTTCCTAGATAAGATAAAAAGTTAGCTGCGAGTTATAATACATATATAATGTCAATATGTTTGTAATTTAACGCAAATATGTTTGTAAATTTACATGTACAAGTTATTATCGAACTATAGATTATTCTGAGTATAGTGTTTAAAAATCATAAGAGTTGAAAAAACACTAAATTCACGATTTATTGTTACAATAAACACGCCCCTAGACAAAGCCTAGAGAACCTGTATAAGAAATCCGCCTCTACCCGAAGGAAAAACGGAGAAAAACCCGGGCCAGGATGGGGCTACAGAATTAATGTACACAACCGTGCCAAAGTTGAGTACACATAAAACTAAATTAATATGAGCCATACGGCAACACAATCATGCAAGAAAATAGTTTTTGAAATTGTTATAAGTTATTTAAAAAGTGCTACAGCAATGGCGTGATAAAGTACAAGACGAATTTAACTTTTATTAAAATCAATAAATTCTTTTACAGTGTAGAAGCACTGGTGCAGGAGGTAGTTTTTAACCGCGGATTTGAAGATATTCAATTTCATAATGTCTTTTATATTCTTGGGCAGGGAATTATATAGAACGATAATGGTGGTGAGTATGTGATAGATTTTTGGTTATTCTATAACACACAAAATAATCAACGTATCCGAACCAAACTTGAACCGAGGAAAGAAGGTGAACTGAGGTTAACGTTGAAATAAAATCTTCACTTCTCTCTTCACGCGTGTTCATTTTCCATCGAGGATTGAAAGGAAAGGTTGGATTACAGCCGTATTCTGTGGATGTTATTATTATTATTTTTTTCAAAAAGGTAGTAGAATTTTGTTACTAAATTCTTTACTGAATTTCCTTTTTGGATTAAACAGATCTAGGAACACATTCTAACTTTGAAGGAATTTACAATCCTCCTATTTGTTTGTCAATTATTACTTTACATGAATTCGCTGGTTCGTATTTTGTTAGAAGAGCTAACTTTCATTTAATCTGATGTGTTGTTACTGCGTTACATCAAAAGTAGTCGTGTCAAACTCAATGAATATTGTTTATTTCATAATGTTTCAGTCTTGAAAATATCAAGTGCAGTAATTTAATTACCTTTTTAATAATAAGATAAAAGTTCGTCGAAATTTGTTCGTAGAATAGGGATTAAAGTCTCATATATGTAAGTGCGTGGTCCGAATTCGATTCCCCGCCAATAAAGTTATATATTCATTTATTTTTGTTAAGATCTGCCTCATTATTTTTCCTCGTGAGTTTAACATTTTTAATGTTGCTATTAAAGAACAATTTTTTTTCAATTAAAGAAAAAAAATTAAGTCAGCTGTATCGAAAAACGCCGGTTCAATCAGTTTGGTGTGCTGTTGGTGGTAAACCTGAGTTTTCGGATTCTTAACTATTATATAACTTATTTGTTTGATTGTTACAAATGAAAAACAATTCTTAATGATTGAAAGAACATTTGAGATGGAAATTCCTATGAACTGAAAGAAAAATTCTTGCAGTTAAGCAGAAAACTTAAGCAGTTTTATTCGCATTTTAGTTACTCAGCAGCTATTTATTAATAGTAAAAATTTATAATAGATGTATCATATGATCGACAAAAATGAATAAAAAGCGCATCCGCTCTCCCGGGGCTTCGAACTCCGGGTACTGCGTGTATGAAGCTCGTACGTTAACCCCTGGACCATCAGTCACAGAGTCAAGAAAGAGAAAAATTTGATGTATTAATGACGATAGTATTACGCGTGTTTAAATTGTTCTACAAATAAAAAAGACAAGTTATATCACATTTTCATCCCAAAATACATATAATTTGTGAATTTCATTAAAATCGTCAGAACCGTACTCGAGAAAAATTTTGACAATTACATAGGTACATAGATACAATTATTGCTTGCTTAATAGTATAGGATAGGATTTCTTAAGTATACAGTTATGAATTATCAGTTTTTCAAATGTCCCAATAATGTTCCAAAATATAATAATATTTTTATTCCGGAAGAATTTCCATTTATTACATTGTCAGTATAGGAATAACTATCCATCACATGAAGAAGAGGACGACTAGCACAGGTGGAATTACGTATTCAACTCTAAATTGAATGTTATCAACAAAGACATCGGGTGGTTCATCACAGCATGAGACTGTCCATTTCATTTCTTATCGCTACCAATAAAGTTTAGCATGCAGTTAACGGATAGCAGTACATATTAGCCTAGCTACCTGGCGTAATAATGTACAAAATATGAGTTTTATTTCTTCACTCTTTCATAAGTATGCACCTATTTTGCCAATATCTGCTCAAACGCTGGAAAGTCTGCCTTTTTCTAATGCTATTAGCCAGGAAATCTTACACGTCTTACATGGATTGTGGCAGATCTTAAATATAAATATTAACATATAATAATGGATGTGTAATAAAGCAAATCATGAATGAAATGGATAAAGTGGATTATCAATTCTATAAGAAATAACCAATACGTATTTAGACATCCATGTAAACATATTTAATGGATTACTTCCATTTAACTGCAAAACAAAATTTTAAACATAATAATAACAGCGTAGCTTTATTTTGAGGCGAACAATCACAGATTATAAACAAAACATCACACCAGCATCATCTCATGTCAATATCCGTGGCAACTCAAAGAAGTATAAATAGAAAAGTGAAAAAAAAAAATGAAAAAAATCGCATGCATTACACTCATGAACTAACTGCCAACTGTAAACTATCCATAAACTTCGTCAGGAGGGTAGTGCGCGGCCGCGGAAGCACCTCACTATGACCAAAAGGCGTGCCCGATACTTATTCCTTTCGTAATGAAGTGGGCAGTGGCAAGATCATGTAGTTGCAGAAATTGTGCAAATACTAACACTCAAATTATTTGCATTATCAACACTGATCGCTCACGTAAGTGAAAAGATGAAATGTAAATAAATAAATTTATTATGAAAAGCAGTTACAAACTACGTATGACCACTTAGGTAGATAGTCTAGCACGTCAAGTAATGTTATTCTTAAAAGTTCCCAAAATACGGCAGGAACAATTCTCAAACCTTAGGTGGGCAATAATCCTGGAATACTTCATGTTTTACTACCTTCAACTTACAAAATATCTTTTAAGAATATAACTTTTGGATTATTAATCAAATTTACGTTTCGTATTTTGTTCGCTCAGTTATTGAAGGCTAGATCATTAATATCAACTTACAAATCCAACGTTTCGGTTGCTTATTGCAATCTTATTCCGGGTTCGTAACAAAACAAGATCAGATTATGTTACATACACAATTCTGAAAGATATTGTACAAATGTCTCACAAAATGAGGTATTTAAGCATGATATTAATTTTTTAAGAGACTTTCATTAAATTGATTAGTAACATAATGAGTTGGCATTACATTGTAATGCAAATCAGCCAATGGATTCAGTCCGGAGTAAATATGGTTAATTTGTCTTCAATGGCACAAATTCTTGCCATCTTGTCATAATCTCGAGGTCATTGTGACCCTCAATTAGTTTTTCCTCTATTGACTTACGATAAACAAATATGAGACGCAATATTTCATCATTTGAAAATAAAAGATAACTATTGCATTAAATTTATGATATTTTCATGACTGGAAAACGTTTCTGAAGGAGTTAAAAATTGATGTAGACGAAAACACCATAAAGTGTGAGAGCTCAATGAGCTGGGTGTGAGTTTCCACCTACGAAAGACAAATTCCTTCACGATATGCACCGTCACTTGTGAAGAGATGCTCGCCTTTTAGTTGACACCAGCGCTAACGGCGGGCAAGACGAGAACTGCAGGAGGGGAGACTAAGAGGAGAATGCGGGCAGCTGGGTGGGCAGTACACCGGCTGTTCGGCCGGCCGGCGTCACCGTGCGTTCACTAACGGCACCTGAACGACGACCGCCTTGCGTTAACTGTGCCATCGCCGCGACCAAGCGTGTCGCCCACGCTCTCCAACCATCGCCCACACCCGTGTTCACGTTTGACGACAACTAGGGCATTTCTAACAACATCTGAAACTAGCGAGGATCGAGTTTTTTGCTTATCCACCATCATTGATTATCACTTGGAACTTGCCTTCATTCCGATTCTGACATCAACCTGCACACAGAGGATGTCTCTTGACAGACCAAAAACGAAGACCCTCATTCAGCCGTCAAACAACTCGGATGTTGCAATTACCTATACGGTACATTGAGACAAATACTTCAGAAATGGTAAAATGTGAAATTATCTTGAGGCATTTAGGGCCAATGATAAATTATTTTTACAATACAAACGCCCAATCTTCAACAACTTAAAAGAAATCAATGAAAAATATTTACTCCATCTTTTCTAATAAGGAAACTAGTGAGGGAAATGAAGTCGTTCCTCCGCGATCTTCCAACTCGTTGCCCACACAAGAAACCTTCACCCAGATCTGTCATAGGAACGATGTCGCCCATCACAGCAATCCGCATCGCATGCCTATGACCCGCTTCACCCCTCCCCTTCGCCACAACGCTTTTTGTGTCCTTCTGAAGGAAAAAAAACGTTTCAACTCGATGCCACGAAATCGAAAAGTGATGATGAGAAAGAGGTGATCATACTGATTTCCAAAGAAACAATACGGAATTCTGTTACTCAATTTAAAAGAAAATTTCATAATTAGCACATCACGGACTCCCCTTTTTTCTATTTCGAAGGGTTACACAAATGAGGATCACTATCTACTGCCTAGCAGACCTCATGCAATAGCGAAGCAGAGGATAATGTTGGTAATACAAATATTCTTGTAGTGACTGGGTGTTTCGTAGTTGCAATGATGATATGTTTAGAGCATCATAAATTCTTATTCTCCTCCTCAAATATTGACTCCAGTGACAATCATCCTTCTCTGCACTTCTGAAGAGGAGAGGGTGGCTTTCCTCATTTGCTATTTACTGTTGAAATTCTTTTATTCTTACTAACAATTTCGTGACGCAAAAGCAATAATATCATGATAGAAGTATCCATAAAACATGTATCAACGCGTTTACAAATAGGTAATTCAGTCGTAAATTTATTTCGCTATTAGCTTCTTAACAATTTTTATCGAGTTATTCACGAGGAAGTCTTTGTGTATGCGTCCCATTTCACAAGATGGAGAGTTCAAGAAAGAGAAGCCACTTTTCCCATCTATCACAGACAATAAACAGTCAGAAGTAGATTTCCTATTTCCATGAATAACCAAGAGGATTCAAGTGATGGTTATAATAGTATTACTCCAGCTCTAAGAACTTAACACATTAATAAAAGATCAAATATACAGTTTCTGAAACACAAATGGGAATCAATATTCAACGTCGTTGTAGTAATGGTTTGACAAACTAAGATAGATGAATACATCATATTATGTTCCCGATGTGATTCCATTGTGTACGTTAGATGAGTATTTCACTGAGGTTGGTAGGATAGTGGTAAGATTGTTAATCCATTACGCGATGTACTACATAATCGAATAAACTGCGAAAAGCACAAACTGAAAGAAAATCGCAGAGTCCGCACTGACAAGGGTTCTAATGACCTTGACGTTGACGAGCCATAAAACCCCACACAAAAAAATCCGTACTGACAGCGGAGCGGGTGGTGAAGCTGTTTCAGTGATTGTTTGCCAACATCCACTTGGAAGGTAAAACACATCCTAAAAGAAAGTGCTATAAATTGTTGGATTTAAGCGAGAGATTTTAATAGTCGCGCAGAATCCAAACAATAAAAGAACGAAGACGCACAAACGTTTGAAAAAGCTCAAAGTGGTGGGAAATTCCACAAGTATGATGATTACAAATAATCCAACCCCACGAAAATGTTGGTTTAGACTGAAAACATGCAGATGGATCAAGAGGTATGATCTCGTTCAGAGACTGTACATGGTGGAATCCTCCGATATCGCTGTTGTATCACTGAGAAGAATTTAACAAGGGTTTATGAAATAGATGGACGACAAGTCGGGTATGACCCACGCTCTCCGCGCTCACGCCTTTGGCCTCTACTTCGCCCGAGATTCGAAACCAGAAATTTGTGCAGTGTTGAAGCTTCAGCCCACTGATTCACATGAACAAATAGAATTTCTTAGGTTTCGTCCATCCTTTGATCCGCGCGCTTCATCTGCCCGCCTCGTCGATTAGAGAGCGGTGAGTTTTTAGGGCGTGCCGGAGTCCGCGCGCGAGCAGGGGCGGCAGCGACATCGCGCGACATCAGAGCGACCAGCCCGTCCAGCCCCGCACCCGCAGATTACCCCTTCGTTCCGAGGCTCCGCCACCAGGGAGATCCGCTGCGCCGTCACAAACATTGTAATGAACGCGTCAAATTGAGCGCTCCAAATGAACGGACACTACGAGGGAGACACCGGATTTAATACACCGTTGCTTCTAGGTTAGGAGGGACATCTGACACTTGGTGTTCTCATCTCCGCCACTGACACTCCTCCTTGTGCCAACCGTCTGACCTCCCTCCAGTTGCATTGCCTCCCATTCCCACCTAACGCCCCCACATAAAAGATTCGTGGAGGTGACACGAATTTAATACCCTCCGTCATGAAGTGGGATCACATTAGAGTCCACCTTAGGTCACAATAGAAAGAGAAACGATACCGCACAGAATATATTTAAACTAAATATAACTTAGAACATAGGAATTTCTTTCTATATTGGAACCCCAAGTACGGAAAGGAACTAATATAAATAATGTTATAGAAAATGTAATTCATCTAGTAAATGGTTCGTACTACCCTTAAGTTTCCGCATATTTCAATCTCGTGCACAGTTGTTGATGGTAAACGTAGAATCTTAACTCTATTTCATCTTTTCATCAACATCTCTAGATTAATTGTTCGTAACGTCCACTTTTGGAGTAATTTTTGGAATTTTAGCGAATAACAGTGTTTTAATAAGACACGTATATATGAGGCATTCCATGTTACTTCAGAACCCATTTTTTATTATTTCAATGAAATATTTTTATTTTTATCTTCCTATTGTACAACAAACTCCTGAGCAGCATCTCCTCACATAGTTTTCTTTATAGTTTTATTACATAAATTTTTTAATTACAAAGAGTAGTATCTTTATGTCATATATTTTTTCAAAAGACAATTCTACAAACCTTTTGATGCACTTTTAGATAATACTATAAGTTTTTCCGAACAACATTTTTTTACAGAAAACAATAAAATGCTTTTCGGTATCAACGTTTTTAGACAGATTTAATCTCTTCATATACTTTTCAAAACCAGGGTGATTTAATATCTTTTCGGATAAAACAAGTTTCATAATCGGCATTAAAGATATGAAATTAAACATCAAGCGCGGTACATGTGCTTGGCCATGCAGTTCCTAATATAGAGCAGGTCGCAATGACTCATGAGGTTCACACGCAATTTCTTGTTTGATTCTTAACTTTGAAGTAAAAACGCAGATTGTCACCAAATGTTATCTTCGGGCAAACCTTCAGTCGCTGTTAAAGATGGCAGATGAGGCAAGACATTGTAACGTCATTTTCTCCGTGACGTTACAATATCTCCGATCTTTTTTGTTTTACTTTTGAATAAATTGTATTAACGCATTACAATGTATTACGCAAGTATTACACAAAAGTATTTTAACGCATTTTTCGATATTTTCCGGGTTTTTGAGATCCTGTCAAGGTGCACATATTAGTTAATTAGGGATGATACAAACACATGAATGATAAGCATCTAGTTTACCTTGTTCTTCGGATAAAATCAACCCTAATATTCAATTCTACTACTATTAACGTCCATTTTGTGATCTACTTAAATAAATAGTTTAAAACTTACGATCTTTTATGGACGAATAATATTTTTAATTTTTGTTAAGAACTCACTAAGTTTCGACGTGGATATACTTGATCACCTGACGACAGCGTAAATCCACGTCGAAACGTAGTGAGTTCTTAACGAAAAATTAAAATATTACTCGTCCATAAAAAGTCGTACGTTTTTGACCTAATATTCAATCTCTTAAAACGCGAATAGAGTACTTCAAGGAGAAAGTGTCTCAAGAAATCATGACAAAAACAGAATATGAAGTAGATTACCGAAAATAATTCTTATATGCGACGATCGGATTATTCGTTGAAATGTTTGAACGAAACCTTTAGAGTCAGGAAAAACTTGTAAAAATCATACTTGTGTGTTTTCTTAACGTCCATCCAGAATAACTGATCCCGATTTAATGATAGCAAAGCCTTATTAATTATTATCACCAATGGCACTTTACTTCTCCTAGAATCTTGAGGCATGTCACCCATTTGTTGCGAATATTGAAGGATAAGAAAGAAGAATAGATGATTTGATTGACAAACATATAGTTGATTACAAACATTTGATCACAAAAATATATTCAACCTCAAAAGAGGAGAGGTGGATTCTCTGTAGTTTAGACATTTCTTATCACATTGACTGAAGCTGATTGCCGTGCATCTCTTGAATGTGATCTCTCCGTAATATAAAATCAACAAGCATTTCTTCTAGAGTTCAACGAACAAAAAGTATTATAGTAACGGTGTTTCGGCCTTGCGTTTGCACATTGCTCTCATCTATACAGCCACCAAGGGTGGGTGTGCCTGGCCCCGGGGTATCTGCCGCAGGCCACGGCTCATGCTCTGTTCTCTTCTTCTATAGACTACGCGACCCCTTCGTCTGTCGTTCCATAATCATTCCTCGCCAAGCAGGGTTGGAATAAGCCAACGTAATTAGTTTATTACCGCGGTCCAGTTTGGTCGTAAGGGCTTCCTAATCCCATTGATGCTCTAATAGACTGCATTCTCCAGAGACTCCAGTTATGGCTCTAATGATCCGAATACAGGCGCAAGAAGACGCGAAATAAATGGACGTATTGCTAGCACCAGCACGATGGCAAACCAACTATTCAAGGCAACCGGCTTGCTGACGTTTCAATCAACGATCCGTTTCCACTCGCTTTAATAAAGTTTTATTATGTTCCAAAATCAATTACGTGTTCACTGATCGTCTTTCGAGGAAATCGCTTTGAGATGAAGATGACACAAGGTTGAATTGGTAGTTAATTGCGAAGATAGAGACATGGAAATCAAAGACTAAATCAACGCAGACATTGTCCGTGGGAAGGACTGGGTATTATGGGACAAGAAAATAGTTCCTGAAATGAAATCAAGCATAGAAGGACATATAAATGTGAAGGGGATAGACGTGATGACAGGTAATTCTAGAACAAAAAAAAAAGAAAACTTGTGATGTGAATTTGAAATAACTGAGGAACTCATAGCGGTTATAAATATACTATGAATTGTAATAGCAGAAAAGAAGGAAGTAGACATAACAGTGGTAGGAACAGAAAACAGTTCATAATGCAGTAGAGGATGATGAGGCTCTAGAATCGCAAGTGATGAAGATAAGAATGAACGTAGCGACAGCTACAACATAGACTAGAACGTCTTTTCATGCTCCTTGTAGGGGATCTCTACACACAATATACAATCAGGGAACTTCTCGCTTATATGCCCAGCGGCCGAGAGAGCTCCAGCATAGTCGCCTCATTGGATGTGTAATTTCACCAATTGTTTTTTCTTCCTTCGTCTCATCTGTCCGTCTATTCTTCTTCTTTCCATCAACAAATTACTCGCTATTTTTTATTCATTGTTTTCTATCTTCGCATACTTCTGCTTTACCTTTAAATTATGTCATCACCTCAACAATTTCACATCACTGACACACATACAAAATCGATATGACGCCTATGGAAGTGCAACTGCAAACGAAGCTATTTTGTAGAAAGGTTTTTCTTCCATTTCATATTTTCCAAAAAAATAATGTATCAGAAATTGCATGATCGTGATCGCCTTTACTCCTTGATTTTTAGAACCCATTACATAATAGTGATGGCAGAACTGCCACTTAATGGAAACAATTCAATTTACTGACTAACTATGCATGTTGTGATGAGATCCAAGCATTGATAGTTAATTTACACCTCAACCCTTTCGTCGCGTTGACGATTTCTTGTTAATCTTCTGTAAAAGTGTAAAATATCAGCAACTCAAGATGAAAAGAAAGAGAGAAAAACAAACAACGACCTAAACTGGAGGAGAAAAAAATGCTTTTCTAGTTCTTCACCCTCAGAACTGAGGTTGTTGCGTACTCTGGTTCACTGGTTCAACTATTTCTCGCTAACGAGCAACGATGATCTGTTTCTAAGTCATATCAATGATTGCTTCACATCGCTACCATAAATTCTCTCAGGAAATTCTCCTAACTTATGTCCTTGAATAGCGCAACAATTAAGCCATAACCAATTATAAGTTCTAGCAACGACAAGAGGAATAGAATGTAACAAACAACAGGCAGTTCACTAAAGACCTCATGATGAATGACCCAGAAACTCGTGTTTAATAATAAACATTTAACATAACGTTACCAATATAATGGACGGAACACTTAATTTTGATTGAATCTACGAATGGAAATTTGTAAGTGGTATGCATTAAACCAAGAGAGTGAGAGTAAACACCTGCGGGAGAAGGTTGGGGCCACACATATGCATTACGCAAGCGACAGGTCGCCCTCCACCATCTTCACCTCCTTGTGCCCCACGGTCCACAGTGGGTCAAATATAGCATTCAGCTCACAACTACACAAAATGCGGGATTCACTTTTTACTTCTAATTAAAACTTTGGCATAATCTAAAAATGAAGTATCCAATCTTTCTTGTTGATGCAAAGGAAACATTGTTTTACTCGGAACTTTATTTAGATCTTTCTAGCGAACAATTTGGAAAATACTTCACGTAAACATGGCCAGTCACGAGAAGGAGATATACTGCACAAAAAGTTTTAATAGTAAAATATTCATGGCACGCATTTGAATATCCATATTACTATTACAAAACGCACCGTAGTATTCACCAAACTAAACGTTTTATTAAAATGCATATTTTATTCGAACACAAAGAAACAAGTATATAATTAGCCTGAGGGCTCTAATGGCCTTGACGAGCCTTAAAACCCCAAGGTATATATATATATTTTGGTGGGGCTTTAGGGCTCGTCAACATCAAAGGTCATTAGAGCCTTTGAGGTCATATACCGACTTGCTGACCGGATATATAATTAGCCTTTTCTGAAATTTAAATCGTCGGAAAAGAAATTAATTCTATATATAAGAAGCCGGCTTCCTTGTAGAGAACTTCCTCACTTTCCTGTAGTGCATTTGGAGTTAATTTGATTCTCTTTTAATTCGAGGCCTCCGGTGAATTTGAATTAAAAATCATCTTTTCCTCGCCCACTGTGCGCCGACCCCTAGTGACCCGGCGCTCTACGGCGTGCTGCGCAAGCAGAGCAGAGCGCGCGGATCGAAGCGGAGCGAGATGCATAGGCACTTGCAAAAGCACCCAGCCGCCGGCCGCTCAAGAAAGCGGGGCCGACGTTCGCATCACGCGGGTGCGGATGTATTCGGCAGCGAACGCCTCGACGACCGCCGCGCCGTCGCCATACTCCGTCCCGCCGGGCGCGCAACCTCTGGGTTTCACTCTACTCCCGCTGCCGCAACGTGGACGGTTTGAGGTCGATCGGAGGTCCTCGGGATGAATCCTCGTGAAAGACAAATTATCGCATTCCGTCCATAGCAGCTCTCACAGTACATAGACGCCTTGAAAAACTAATGGTGCAAAACCATTGCATAAACTTCCTCATGAGCAATTATAAGTCTTCTCCATAGTATGGAAACTAAAGAACAATAATATTAACACAATTTCACAAACATTGTAATCATATCTTCAAATTAAAATTAATTAAAGAAATTAATTAGTGCATGAATGTTAAATGATACATTCGCACAAGTGTCTCATATTATTTTTAAATTCGAACATGATTCATATTGTTTACAAATTTAAATTTCATTAAATATATAAAATATCCATAATACTGCGCCATTGAACGACATCTTAAAAACGTACATTTTATTGAGAACACTTGTACCAGGTTAATATAAACTAGCCATGCAAAACCATTGCACATTCTATCTCATGCCTTTTAAAAGCCTTCACTGTACAGTACAAAAAACAAAGTTCGTAAAGAAAAAACGATGTTAATACAAATTTACAAATATTTCAATATATTTGTTTAAATAAAGTAAAACTGATTAAAGTAATTATGTCAGTGCATGGAAGTTAAATGATACAAGTTGATACACTCCCGCGAGTGTATTATCTTATCATTATGAACGGAGAAGTAAACACATTCCCTTAAAATGATTATTCTCACATCATATCACACAAAATGAATTTGGATGTTGCAACTAAACCTGTTTCCCCAATGTAAGTAAATCTCTCTGTCAAAGTATATGAAATAGAATATTTAACTCCCGCATTTTTAAACGGATTGCTTGGATAATAGAAATCATGATACTTAATAAAAGTGCCAGCGCTCTATTCTAATGAGTTTTTATGGTTCATTTTAAATACTAACACCAAACAAGTAGTTTTGTGAAAAAGAAAGTGTCTGCTTGGAGCAGTTTATCGGTCTCCATATGTCGGTACCCTTTCTGATCTGAGAGCCACCGTCCTTTCTAGTTACCGAATACGAGAATATTGCTGTAATGGTTGGTTTTAATTATAATCTCTCGGATGTAAACAGAACGAAATCCAAACAATTTATTAAATTTTTCAATTCTTAAATTTAGAAGTTCTCAGAATGAACGCAACTCACTTCAAAAAATAATTCTGAAACATGGTTGAATGATTTCATTGTTTCTAATCCTCATAAAATTCAAACGTACAGACAATTTTCTGTACCTGGAATATCTAAGCGTGATCTTTTATTTTTATCTTATTCATTGAAATGTCTCAATTACAAGCCAAAATTAATTACATATAGAGATTTTCAAAATGTTGGCACTGAATCATTTCTTGCGGACTGTTATGCAGCTCCATGGCATAATGTTTATTTGCTATCTTCCTTAGATGACAAAGTTTCCGAATTCAGTAACATAATCACAACACAATTCAATGTACATGCACCGTTGAAAACTGCGCGTGTAAAAGACCTCCAACTCATCTTGACTCACAGACAAACTTAAAATCGTATGAAGGAAAGAGACGAAGCTATTAAGTTATATAAAAGAGAAAAGTCACCTGTTTTTGAAGCTTAATACAAGAAACTTTCGAAACAGTAAATTAATTAGTAAGAAACGCCAAATTAAGTATTTTAAAACTTACTTCAATGCAACTTCGGACTCGAAACACATCTGGAGAACACTGAGAGGATTAGGGGCAGGCAAGAGTTATTCCGACTTGAATACTGATTTCAATCTTAATAATTTATATGACAGCTTCGTTAAAAATCCATGCGCATTAGATCCTCATTTAAAAATGAATCCTTCTTTAGAAGCGACAGCGTTCCCGCGTCTAATTACGTTTCAGTTTATTTTCTAGCGTACTGTATGTGTTTTAAAACTCGTGAAAACGGTAAATAAATCGATTAAATCCCTAATCAGCATGTAAATTCGTAACTACCCCCTGGATTCAATTTCCTCTTTCATTGAAAGACATTCAGCAAATGATTATTTGTAAAATGTTGAACATACATTTTCGCTGCCCTCAATCTCAAGAATGCGTCACATCAGTCATGGTTTACATAATTACATTTCGACTTAATTAATATTGAGGGATTTAGGGGCGAGAAAATCGACCGAAGCCATGAGACGTTTATTATTTCCCCATTTTTTAATCGCAAATTTGCAAAATAGGCTTGGCAAGCTATGCGTCATACATTAATTGAAATCTAAGTCCAGTAAGAATAATTCAAACCTTTTAAAATATAAAAGCATGATTTGTAAAGAAAGTTATTGTTTATACGTCAACAAAGAACTCGACCTTTTTTTTCTCGAAAACAATCAATTTTACAGCAGATAGAGCAAATTACATAGGGAATAAATCTAATGTCTAAAAGGAGATACTGAAGATAAAAAATGACACGTCGAACAATCTTGAATACAGCACAATAACATTTTCCTACCCATATCATCAGTACGTTTTAACCATCGTTCTAATTGCTAGTGTTCGAGCGGCCAGCTCTCATTGAAAACACGGACCAACTCGTGATCTGTTGCGAGACGTGGCTCCTAATTAAAAGATGTAGCACACGCCTCCTTCCACTGGTCTTTGCAAGCTCTAAAACCTCACATTAAGCCTTTAACATTCCCTGTAAATAACCCTCTTATTAATTACTATTTAATATGTAGTAACTAGTACACTATTATAACTTAATTGCTTCCTCTGAAACTATTCTAGTGTAAAGTTGAGGAACAGGTATCGGACAACACTGGCAACCAACAGCGGGAAAGTAAAGCGTCTTGTCACATTTAGGTTTCCTGTATACCGTACATTACGCCAATTTCCGCTTCACTTCATTCAGATGTCTAACCATTATCCATACCTGTAAACATTACCATACTGTTTCTAAACTCGTTCTCCCCATCAACCACTCTTAATAACACGCCATATCCTCTACATGACATTCTCGAGTTGACGACATTGCTTCTTCCCATTGGCCTATAATCATTTTCTCTCGAATATTCCGTGATCTCTTGAAAATTCAACCCAAACACAGGTGAAGAGTCAGTCATTTACGTATCTTCATTAGCCTCGGTTTTAACATATTTTCTGAAATAAAATAATGGGTTTAAACCACGAACTCCACGTAACCTACGTTGGACATGTAAAGTAGTAATTTTATGTTTGCCCTCATTTCATTTTACTCAATCTCGAAAAATATACACCGCACGGTTTAGTACCCTACTCAAAATTCGTGTCTGTCTTGGATCATAAATCTATCAGACCCGTAACCAGAAAGTTATTTGGGGAGGGAATAGACTTCTCGACTAAAGTTCAATGATGTTAGTTAAAATGTTATTTATCTTTATATTTTCAATTTGTTCAATTGTTCATTCCACAATTAAAATTAATTAACTCGTGAAAAATAAACAAAATATTTTACAGATAAAATAATTCCTTTAGAATAACACCTTCCTTATAATAAAAAGGAGGGGAGGTGGGCTACCACGAATATATCTATTATCCACTCACGTTTACTCACTATTATACGTCAGGTGTATCACTCTACATTTTGTCAATTTACTACATTCGCACCATCCCAACAACTTCACTTCAAAATATCCCGTTTGCGAATTGTATCACGAGGTTCCATCAGTCTAATCCGTGTCGACCACAGAGTCCAACCCGGTAATATGCGGAATCCGGGCTTCAAATTCCGGGTGAAGCATGGATGTTTTAACGTGCATTGTCACTTTAGGTAGGAGAGACCTAGAGAGTTTGTTTTTCTAGACTAACGGTGTAAAGTCTCCATTTCCCTACCATGAATAATATTAAGAACTGATGCCTCCTATTTTAAAAATCGTGAAATCGTAACAACAACGGTATAATTCAGTACCTTCTCAGGAAATATAATTAATAGTACTCATTATAAAATTCCAACGTGTTTTCCTCGTATTTATGGCTGGCCTTGCCTGTTTCGTTTTCTTTTACAATAACTGTGACATTATTTAAAAGTATAGTATTTTTTTCTAGTCTCACCAAGGAAAGAAAAGCTGTATTTGTAATTTTGTAATTTTGACTCAAAAAAGCTGACATAACCAAAGCTAGATAGTGTCAACGTCCACCTCCTCGTGGTTAGGGACGGGCACCCCGAGGGTGGCACAGATGCGTAGTTGTAAATTTGATATTTCATTGATTTGATGTAAATGTAATTCAATCGACTTAAATTTGATGTAACTTTGATTTAGTCGTGGAGTGTCATACGATGGAAACACGACAAGGAATATCATAAATGGAAGCTGTATTTGTGAACGAAGGATAGAAAGTGAGGAATATGACATGTGGGAGTGTAGAATGTATGGAAACGAAGGATAAAAGGTATATCAAGAAGTTCAGACATCAAGGACAATTAAAAGTGAAAGGCAAAAATGGACGAGAGAAGTTTGAAGAATTCCGGAATTATGTTTCACAAATAGGGTAAATTAGGAACAGAATTAAGAGAGAGATGGAAGGTTGAAAGGAAATCAGCGTAGATAATAAATCCTGCGTCCACCTCCCCGCGGTAGGGACGGGGACATCGGGCAAAAAGATGGCGCAGAGACGATAGAGGAAGCAAATAAAGTAAAGACTGCAAAAGAAAGTATTGTAATGAATATATCCGACACGAGGAGGTCTCGATAGCCGAGTCAAAAAGCAAATGAAAAACAGCTGATCATCATCGACCGGGGCTTTGCATAAAATGAAACAGATATCAATACCAACCCTCTTGTCTTTCCGTGACATCCCTTACGCAAATCGAAACAAAATCCCTCTTCGCTAGGTTTGTCAGTCCTCCCCAACGTAGGCCCCGATGACTTTCTTGCTGGAGGAGCCGTGTGCTCCATATCTCTTTCAGAGCATTCCCGCTCCGCTCAGCTCGAGCCTGTCGCCCCGCATTGATTCCCGCGCAGGTCCGCCCGTTACACGTCCCGAGCTCTCCAGTAAGACGAATGCGGACGCCACTTAAGCCACATTCCTGGTGACGCTGTTCCCACGGCTCCCAAACATGACCACAGAAAAACAACACCTGTCTCTTTCAGTCCATCCTTTTACTTTTCCTCCGTTTCCAGACATTCTACAACTTTAAGTAACCACCACGTCATGAAAATCACTTTGGTCGAAGACAGCGGGTGGATAAAGATAAATCTGAATGAGGAAAGCCACCTTCACGTACGAGTTTTAATGTAACTCAAACACAAGTAATCCCTTTTAAACTGTAGGATCTAAATAACTACGGAACACTAAGCAAAGACGAATACCTTACTATAAAGGGCTCTAATGACCTTGACATTGACGAGCCCTAAAGCCCCACAAAAAACCTTACTACACTTTCTACATAATCCTCAAATATTATTTAAAATTGAAATGACTTATGTACAGAAGCTTGAGATGTAAAAAAAGTAACTGCAATGAGCTTCGAGAAAATATGAACAATGTATTACAATTATGAAATTTCTCAATTTTTACGGTGACGTAAAAAGCATATCAGCATTGCTGAAAACATGACAATTCGCCTTGAAACAAATGTCTGATCCTAAATTGTACATGCTTTAAAAAATATAACTAATTAAATTGATACATTAACAACGATACCCATTTTATGTAACGTGTATCAAGTTTATAGGACCACGGTTATGCAAACGATATTGTCAAAATGTACAAACAAATGAGATTTAAGAAGCGGCAAAATAGGACATTATTTTTCAAAATGGAAAAGCACTTCATCGGTGACTAAATAATTTCCAATGAGGCAACCATGAAAAGGAGATGAAGTTTACGCCGTCATTATGTTCCAAAATGGGATGGGGAATCAGGTGTCTCTGACCCTCTTATTTCCTTAACAAAATACATAGAAAAATAAAACTTTAACGCGATTAAATTTAGAGCATGGGTTGTTGATTTGATGCATCTATCAATGATAAAGATGGCGCTGAGTTTATATTAATATCAAACGTTCCGAATAAAAATAAGATATGAATCTTTGTAATCACACCTCACGGCACCCCCGGCATCCTGACTACGTCCGACGGCACCCACAGTCCTTTTCACAAACAGCATAGAGCAGTTCGTGAAAACTGTATGACAGGTCGATTGAACACGCGGGAGAGGCACGGGGATGGCAGACGCAGAGGAAAGGTGGGGATGGAGCGGCGGGGAGCCGGCTTGTCGTGACAAGCGAGCGCGTGAGGGAACCGGCTGGTTGGTGCACCTTGTGAAGCCAGGAGACATTCCGCCGCCCAATTAACCGCGAACTCCAACGTCCACTGACGACAGAAAGGGGGGGGGGCAGAAACGAGGCACATCCACGGGAAGGATACACCGCGGCTCAGATGGTCTATTAATAGCATTCCCCAACCTTCCCCACAGTTTTCCCGAAACCGTACTATTGTTCGGAGGCTGAAGGTATGCTTGCAGCAAGTGTCGTAATTTTCGTTACTGAAGTTACGTACGGCTAATTTAACGATGCTGATGCCCTTGGCGCCACGGTTGGAGCGGTGTTAGATCCCTCGTCGAATGAGCGGAGACCACTCGTTGTCTGGCTTCACGGGGAGCAACGAGCTCGGAAATGTACCGTGTCTCCTCACTCGAAGATTTACGTCCTGGAAGAAGAACGAGCAACTCGCCCCAAATGACAGTATCATTCTGCACAGTATAATGACCTTCCAGACAGTATTCAATCATTTTCACGCACTCACAGTTTGGGATAATACCTTTGATCCATTTGAAAGAAATACCCACATTTAATTATATGGAGCCAAGTCAAGTAGAATTTTGTGAAATTCCACTGACGACTGATGACTTAAAAATCGTCGAGACAATAATTTCGATTCGATAAGGAATTCCTTTATATCGTGATGCGTCGTATGATGTCCAAAATTTCTGAATTTAATGAATAATTTATTTCAGGTACTTGTTTTGTACAAAAAATTCCCATTGATGATCTATGGATTCTGTAATTTATAAATGAATACAATGGCCAGCAAAAGTAAATTACATGAAGGAGAGATTTACATGTCTGGACAAAAGACGTAACAACATCTATTTAAACATAAAGCCGACACATCTTTACGAGCCGCACTGCAAAAGGAAAGTAAGGAAAGAAACCTGCTCGCATGACTCGAAAAGCAAACGTCAGCATCCTCCCACGCGTCCGATGCTGGACAGAGGCGAGTGTGCTGATGGGGAGGGGGGCGAAGAGGTGGACTGCAACGGGTGAAAACGGGGTGTGGGCGGAGCTGCACCAGTCGCAGCAACAGGTGTTCCCTGTTGCAGCGGAACGCTTCGCCATCGCCACGTAGCTTCGCCATTGCCACAGCCACACACAGCCCCTTCATTCGCTTCTGGAAACGCTCACATGCATATAGTTCTTCTCAGGTGAAGCCATCAGTCTGCCACATTGTGCTAACTTCAACATATTGCAAATACCGCAGAGGTCTTGAATACGTGAAAATAAGAGATATCATTCGAGGATAATGGTTCGCACAGCTAATAGACTCTACAAGCTGCGAGACTTAATTTTGTCTAGACTGATGTCAATAGCGAATACTGAGACAACAGCAGGCCAGTTTCAAACATAGACTGTCCGCCAAATCTTCTTCACCCACTCCTTCAAATGTATATTCCTCAGAAGGCAGGTTTCACTATGCGGAACATCGTTTTCAGACGTTAACGCAAGATGTCGATCATAGATCCAACAAGGGTACTGAAAGGGCTTTCTTTTTACTCACTGAATTGTCCTAAAAAAGGATCTGAAGAAACCATGAGTTTTAAAAAGAGTAGACCTCTGTGAGTTCTGGGCAACAGAAGGAGTAGCAAGTATCGCTCACCAACCGACTTTATTCGAAACTTTTTTAGGAATCGAATTGAATCGGTCTCAAACTGTCAACATTGATAATTTAAGGGAAATCCCTTGTTTTCAGGTGATTTGACACCCGATCGTCTAGTGAAGTTAATAACAAGCTCAATTATTTCTTGTAATTTTTAACACCTTGTGACGTTCTCGGTGTGTATAAAAACGTTACGTAAATTCAAAAAATTATCCATTCGCACAACATTAGAGCACGGATTAACTCTTGTCGGAACACAGAATAACTATGAAATATCGTACTTTTTTTTGCTTCTCAATAACAGGCGTTCACAGACTTTTTGAATAACACATTTTAATTGAGAAAATGAGAAGGCATTGTTTGGTCGATAAAAAGGTGTTTCTTCGAATATTTCTTTCAATCTGTCAATAGATTTAAATGAGTTGTGACGTAAGAACAAAACTAAACATTCATCTACCGTCATAATTTACATTCCACTTCTATTGGAATACCATTTTTGTGTAAAATGGGATCGAGTAGGCAATAGTCAGGCACGAAACCACGAAGAAGTTCGAGGAGACTGGACACTTTCCTTCAATTTTCTGTAGCTTGTAATGAACGTACCATATCTACATAAAATATTGTTAATTCACCAATTGTTCATTAATTAATAACATGAGTTAAACAATTGAAGAAATGAAAAATATTTAAGGAGAAATAACTTTACTGTGAACTATAAAATTTTGGCGAGAAGTCTGGATCTCTTTCGGTTACGTGTCTTCAGGCTCCGGCTCCGGCTATGGGTCTAGCAATAGGTATAGCGTACGCGCGACTGAATGGCGATTGGCATTGAGATCGCAGTTGAGAGCTAGCGAGAGATAACTGGATGGCGGGAAATGAGCAGAGGCTGTTAGTAGCGGCGGTGCGCTACAGTCCAGCATCGGCGTCTGACGAAGCACATTAATTAGAGACATCCGCGGATGTACCCCATCGTCCGATGGGGAGTTCGTTCGGATGGTCGTCGTTCCGTGGAGACGCCACCACACTCCCCGCTCACTCCGCGCCACGGTCACGTATCTCACCACACTGGGATTACTGGCATTGGGAGGCGGCCTCCGGAATCACCTGCATCCGGACTCCTCTTAAATTCCCCTCTCGTTCCGGAATTAATCTCGTGGTGGATTTTGAAATTGCTCCCTAGGAAATAGGAAGAAACATTTCGCTATAAATTGACTACTCCTTCTATGTTGTAATACAGAAGGAAAAAAATAGCGAGAAAGAACAAAATGAGTTTTATTGATACAGATTATTATAATTGATCCCAACGCGATTGCTTCTGAAGATGATTTTAAAACACGAAGCATGGGATACGCACTTGTGTATCGTCAACTCAATGGCAAACCAGACCAACCTCTTTCCTAACGTATTTAACTGATTATTTTTGTAAGTGCAGCGTCAATACTCTTCAAGTTCCTACAGCAATATATCTTATATTGGAACATTATGTTCGAAATAGCTATTCTAAAAAGAAGCGAAGAATATGCAAAGACATTCCAATGAATAATTTTACGAAATGAACTTGATTATATTTAACATAACGCCGACAACACGTTAGGAAACACAAGTTTGAATTTAATACGACATTCTTATACTCGTATAGTCATTGACTTTGCATTTCGCTGCTAGACAGCACAAAGAAGACGTAAAGAATTTGGTCAATAACTGTAGTCATAGGAAATACATTCATCAGTTGAAAGCCACACAGCAGAGTAACCTTCTCGCCACTATTTACCGGGTGGGAGAAACACGCCTTAGAGTACATGTGTTCGCTGGACAGGCGCGTTGTCATCTCCGTCTATTGCAAAGCAGCCCTTGTAAAGCCCTTGCAACCCAATGACAAGCGAGAGCACCTGCCAGTGCTCGCTCCTCCGGACGAGGCTCGTCTCCAACTCTTGTTTGCTTTTACCTCCACAATCACAACCTCAATGACAATTTCAGCGCTGTGGCTATCTGTTTGTGGTACCCAAAGATTTGATCAATTAAATGCCACGTACATCATTTATGTAACTTATTAACGCCAACAATTAAAACTAGCTTTGGTTTTTGAATGTATTCGAATCTCTCAAAACACAGAGAAATAAAATGATGTATATACAGTTTATACATGTTTCCAACATTCCAAAAAAAGAAAAAGATGAATTTCGTCAAAATCTTCAGTTTTAAACGATACTGAGCTTAGTGAAAGGCAATGAACGTGTATCTCGGAAACATAGGCGGTTTGAGAGCCATTTTTCACACTGAGTTTTGAACCTTTTGTCACCTTCTCTCACACAAAATCGTTATTTTGTAGTTATTAAGCAATTCATAAAGAAAACAGTTCTCTTTAAAGATCAACGACAGAAAGATAGTTTAAATTGTTCCAGAACAATGATAAATCTCCTAATATCCTGGAATCTATCACATAATTAATTTTGGCCCACGTGATTTGACTGTCAGTGAAAGACAATGCTTCTGGACATTTTAAACGAGTTTCTTCAAGGGACATCAAGCGGATATTTTTCTTGGTGGTGACCACCCAGCATTAGCACATTCCTTGGCATCAATGTCCCCTTTGTCCCCATAACTAGAATATGTTGGGAGTAGCGTGTTCGCGGAGGAAGTGCGCGGTTAGGCTAATGACGGGAAGAGCACGGCACGCGTCGGAAACATTGTGGAGAGATCGGAGCGGGGATGCCAGAGTGTCCGGCGCCGGGGGGGGGGGAAGAGAGTGTGCGGGAGGTACTTGCGGACGACGGCCGAGGCGGGAAGAACTTCCGGTGAAGGAGGCGCGTGCCTTGCTCGTTTTCCACTCACAAAGGAACGCCAACTCCTTCCTGACTGCGGAAGTAGTATCCAATACCAGCCCTACTTTCGTACCCCAGCACGTATACTCGATAGGATACGATTATGTTGGAGCGACGATCGGCGATAAGAGGAAAGAGTATAGCAACACGACGCTAACCTTCACATGATGACGAATGAGGGCTTTTATGTCAGCACTGCGACCAGCGCTCCGACCAACGATAAAAGCAACAAAAACCCTTTGTTACATTTTCTTCGCTCTTATCGAAGTAAGGGTCGCAATTGTTGTTGTGGCTTTCGAGATTGTTTTTCATTGTACTGCGATGGGTTTTGTGCAACTGATAAAAGTTACGTCTACCGAAGAGTTTCATTGTGACCATAGAAGAGTACCCTTACGTGCACGCGTGTGTCTTCCTGGAAGAGATTCATTCAACATATTTGGGATCCTCTATCAACGTTGGCAAAGAAAATAATTCAATGACAGATTTGGAAATACAAACACAATTTTTCAAAGTTTGAGAAAATTTCCGACCTCCAAGCTGGGCACGAACCTGCATCCCTAGGTATGCTGGGCTCAATGCTTTAATCAATTAAGAATTCAGAGACCAAAATGTCTACCTGTCAATTCTCAAGGATTACCACATTTTATTATTGAAATTATATATATTTTTTCCTTTTCCACTAGAAAAAATAACGACATTAATAACGTAGATTTAAAAAAAACCAAAAAAAAAACCAGTTCGTTCAGTAAATATGAAGATTAGGTTCTCTACATCAGATGTTTTGTAGTTGAGCTACGGTGTCTCGTGTAGTCGTCATATTTATTTATTTATTACTTAAAATTTGTTCATTATTTAAAAAAATATTTATTTTATGAAAATTTGTTTATTCAATTACTTATTTAAGAAAAGGAGAATTTTACTTGTGTCCACAAATTATGTTAGGATTGTCATTATTCAGTGCCTGGAGAATGCAGTAATAGATGTAAGAATATAAATCACGACGTGAGACAGATTTTAATGGCAAGGATAAGCGGTCGTCACAAGTGTCTCAGTTGTCATCACACCATCATGAATGCGCAATCTAAGAAAAGGTACATTCGAGTAGTCGGCAATCGATTAGGCCAAACAAACAAATATAAGCGAAGTAGACGTATGTGTCAGGGTGGAGTGTTCATGGACATGCTGCTGAACGGCAGAGCGCGGGTTGTATCCTCTGGCAGCGGTATCCAGCGGGAGTTTCCTTTCTCCTCTTCCAGACGAATGTAAATCTACACATCTCTTTTCCACTAAGAGAGAGAAGCGTAAATGGACCGTATATTGACGCAGTTATAAATACGGCAAAAGAAATCCTTTACCAAATATGTTTAGGTTGGAGTGCACGCCGAACCTCGCCACATCCAAAATTACGACGTTCGATAAAATAAAATATTTCTCCACTTAGAAACATAACTATCGGTATGTGTTCTAAAATCCTGAAGCGAACAAATTTCTCACGAATACGTCAGTAATATTAACAAGAAAGGAAAAGTATCACGCAAGATTTCGTCGCCGTCACTATCGCAGTCAACGCGGTATCAGCGCGTGCTATCTCCAGCGATTATAAACGCATGGCATGTGTGCGGTGGGGCTCGTTTGGTGTGCTTGTGAGGAGAAGGGTACGGGTGGGCGCCGCGCCGGTGGCAAGGGGGGAGGAGGGTAGGTGTGCTCTTCTCCAATTAGCGCAGCACCGTCGCGCGCGCCACCCGCCGCCGTTCCGCAGCGTAGTCGTTGCGCCCGCCGCCCACGCCCCGATGTTTCCGCAAGAGTGCGCGCACGCACGCAGAGACCACAAAAGCGTCTGGCGTAGCACCCCACTGCTGGCGTCGCCGCCGCACCGTCACCAACATCACTCGGGGTTCTCGCCCTGCTCCCACCACTCTATCGCTTCGCCACTCCTCTCTCTGGTTTCTGCATCTCTCGGTTCATCAATACGAAGATTCTGTCCATTAAGAGATCGGACTCATTCTCTCGTGTCGTTTTTTACCATAAAAAGGGAAAATATTTGGTAACGTGGAATAATAAACGAAATAAAAAATGTAATTCCGATGTCAATCAATAAAATAACATTTTCTATTTTTTCGGAAAGAAATATTGTAAACATAAAAACACGCTCAGGAAATATTTTAATGGAAGAGAATATTGGAGGCATTCCATTTACAATCAAGTTTCCTGATCCGGTACAGCGAATGTACCATATGAAACCAAGAAAACGAGAAGTGCCTGTATCCGGTACCACATTAGAACTGTACCCCTGTCTCCATTCGTTTACGAATCCGCAAAGAAAGCAGGAGATAGTTGTCAAAGAATCATTAAGAAAATAGATCGGGAAATGTAATAGATCGGGAAATTAAGTTTGGAGAGAAATTAAATGGATAAATACCAGACAACGGGAAGCAGGTGCGTACAGTGTCATACCTAGGCGAAGGCCTGTGTGCGGTCCGCCCCGGGCCACAGTCTTTGGGCCTCCAAATGGGTCACAAACAATTATGAGCAGACGTGAATCTGAACTTAAATATTTTCTACTTTTTATTACAGCAAAATAAATTTTGAGCTGTTAATTTTCAATAAAATTGAATTCAGTTATTTGAGTAATATCAGAAGCTGAGTTAATTATGTACAAATCAAATTGTAATTTCAATTCTTTTATGTAATCTAAAACATGACACGCAAACACGTTTTCGCGGGGCTTCAATATGGGGGCCTCCAAAGACACTTCCGGACCGGGTTTCACGAGGTGTAGGTACGTCACTGGGTAAGTGATCTTAAAACTGATAAGAAAAAGGGAGAACGGATTTCCAATGAGGAGGAAGTACTATAATATTCATCAATTGAAATATTATACTGAGTTTCTATTTTAAGAAATTTGCTAGGTCCTTCCCCTTCAGTTTCATAAAAGCACTGGTCTTTTAATACGCTCTTTCTGAATGCGTGATTTTTTCGCGACTTTCATTTCTCTACCAAATGATCATATTTTCCATCAGTATAACGTTGCAGATTACGTCTTTGAAATATTCTTTGCAATTTACGGAAGCATATATATGTACAGACTTCAAAAAAGCAATAGAAATGTTTTCGCTCGTAATATTTTCTTCTTCCTAGCTTAGACAAAAACAAGATATGATATACAGCAATGTTTTGGTAGTAGATGAGTAGTGTAAACCTTGTGTACCCATTGGGTCGTGTCTAAAGCAATTCATTTACTATTAATCAAAGAAAATAGTATACAAGAATTCTTGAATTCAACTCTCCATTGCAGTCTTCTTTGTATTACCGTCTCCATTGTAGTGTACGAACCTGAGTTTTCATTAGATTGCAAGGGCAATAAATGCAGAAGTTATCTCGAAACGGGTTCAACTGTGAAATACAATAAAGAACCCGTTCATGAATAATTTCGGGGTAAAATACGGGTCCTGAACACCTATGGTAAAACGCTGTGTGTTCGCCGAAATCGCTTCAAATAATTATCAAATAGGTAGAAAATATTCAATTTAATAATCGTGAAAAACCTAGCAGACCTCAAGAGTTCGTCATGGCAGGGGACTCGCCTACGACAGTTCAGATACAGATTGATTCAAGAATCTACATTTTTCACTGATAATTGTATTTTTATTAGCCCTGAATAAGGCCAAAATAAGAACGGCCGAAACGTTGGCGAATTTAAAAGGTTAACTTATTCCTATGACCTATAGCAGAATACCTTACTCCACTTTGACAATTAGTGGTCGCAAACAAAGTAACAAAACGTAATATTTGCCTTCCTCCCACTGTTGGGACTTGCCTATGAGATTTAACTGATAGACAATCGACAGAACTAGAGAGTCGGATGCGGAGAATCTCTCGGCGATCTCAGCAGTTAGAGAACGGAGCGTTTTCGCGGAATTGCAGTCAGAACAAGAATGCTAGGATAATGCGGCGGAACCATGCGACGCGGCGCGGAACACACGCGCCGTGCGAAGGTGCGAGTTCTGCCCCCGATGCGCTCTCTGTCTGCCCTCGACTTGCATCGGCCTTTCTTCACCTCAAGTGCTCTATTTCTCTTCAATGGCTTTATACATGCGAGTGGAGGCTCCACAGACGACGTCGCTACATCTTTGTTGAGTGATTTAATTCACTGTTTCGGCTCGACGAAAAAAGAAATCTACGGTCTAGACATTATGAAGTTACGCTCTGAGGGGAGGGAACTGCGGAAATGTCTAAGAAATCGCAAATAGGATATTGAAAGTGGAGCAAAAGACGACACAAACGGAATCGAAAGACATTAAATATCAAGAGGGTGGAGGAACAGCGGGTGCTGGACTGAGGCAAGAAATTATTACGGTCAGAAGAGGACGGCTTTTAAGCGGTAGGAAAGGAATTCCGTAGCATATAGCTGAAGTGGAGCGAATGAGAAGGGAACGATTGCATGCAGTATGTGACTCTTTCTACTACACTTGGCATTCACATTGGATGAGTTGAGGTCCACAAAAATCGAAGAGATGGGAAATTCAAGAGATCGCATTTTAAGTGTTTAAAAATATTTTCATACTTTTATTTATTTTATTAATATTTCGTTTTTCTTAAACAAGTATTTATTGTTTCATGATCCAAGTTTCTAATATTTGGTTGACCGACCACCCGATTGTTTGGATGACAATAATGTATATTTAATAGCAGAAACAGTGTAATGCCAAACACAACATAAAGTTGACAAAAATAATTTAAAAAATAGAATTTCCACACTAGGATTCTAACAACCACGGATCGTGCGGTTACTTGGTCACTTCGTGCGGTTACTTAGTTGATAGATAGCGCTGATATCTTGTGTTTTTTGAGTAGAACATACTATGCCATTTAGACGCCAACATGGTACAAGGAGGTGAAAATATTGTATTTCTGTCAGATATTTATTTATATTATAATGGTTCCGTGATTCGGACGCAGAGGTAATATAGACATCATTATGGTGCCAGTTTGATAGCTCGGTTCAGCATTACAACACAGGTCGCCCTCTTCACCTCTGAACGTGCGGATACCCGAGAACATCCCAGTTGGTAAATATGAGGACAAAATTATTTGAAAAACTCGTTGAAGGCTCAGTGTTTCACGGTAAATGGGAAATATAGTTCTGTATGATGGAAAAATAAAATGTTGACCAAGATTTTTGTCGCACTTTTTATTGCAGTTAAGAAAGGCTATACAATTCTGCCGGATTTCGTATTACTTATATAACTATTTTAGTACTACTGCGACGTTGCGTCCACCCCATTCACTGGTATTTCTTCTCTATACCGATCTCAAACAGATAATTCAACGTTTTATTGATTTGTCACCTCGTATTTAGAAAACAGAAGATACGAAACATTATTTATCATTTATCCTCAGGAGGACTTGATTTTTCATTCACGCAATTGAAAGTTATCTATTCTTTGGAAAACGTAAAATACTTTTTTCTTGTCATGAAAAAAGCACTCAAGCATTGAAAGTACTCAATATCGGAAATGAAACCATGCAGATAGCAATTTCGTGCAGAAATGCGTTTATCCAGAAAATTTCATCAAAATTGTTCGAGCCATTCTCGAGAAAAAATCCACAAATATACAAAGGTACATTATTGTTTCATCTCATACAACCAGCAGACCCAAAGCAAATTCCAGTAGGTCGACAGCCGGAAAGAAATGAGACGTATGTCATCGGTCCTGACCGCTCGTTGCGAATATAGTGCCAAACGCGGGCCACGAACATTTTGATGGGTCTTTGTGTTTTGTGTTACGTCGCAAAAGTATTTCGTTCTCCTTGAATGTGAGTTATATAGTGCAGTTGTGTTAGCATATAGTCCTACTGAGATAATAGCGGATTCGAAACTGTACCGAGTTTATTAGAATCCGATATTTTTCGAGTAAGTGATGCGGCGTGGCGAGCACATAGTTTGCAGCAGTGAGTGATTTACAAGTGGAAAACAATAGTAAAGAAATCAGACATCTAAATACTCAGTTTAGTTCTCTCTCATGTTCATAAAAAAACGTTAAGTGATTAATGGTGAACGATCGACCATCTCGAAGCAGTAAATCGCCCTCGAATTCGAAAATTGGGTATGGCATACTTTTGTACATTGTTTTTATGGATGTTTGTGTGTAATTGTTTATGTTTCACGTGTTCAATGCACGCAATGAAAAGTACGCAAATCTCAATAAAGATACAGAAAGTTTGTATGGTGCAAAACAGAATAACTAGTAACAATTGGAAATATACTTCAGATATCTTGAATTATTTGGTTATCCCGGAAAGTTATGATCGCATTCCCTTTTCAGGTAACCAGGAGGCGCCACTGCTTTCTTACAAGATGTCCTCCCATAAGACGAAAATACTTGAGCAGTACAAAATGTAACCTCTATTTAAGAAACGAAAACTCTGGTACATACTCATAAAATATGCTCGAAAATTTCATTAGAAGAAGATTATTTTAAGGTCTCTATTTCTGATACAATTATCTTAAAAAAGCTTACCACCTATGTTTTGGAATGTTTTCTATTTTAACGCTAAAATGTTCTATTATAATGTTAAATTTATTAATAGATATATTCTTAAAATGGGTTCATCGGTTCCACAAATATACAATTATGTCAGGGGTAATTTCATATTATGAGAGCAGTATCAAGAGTCATTATAATCATGGTTATAATAATATATTATTTTAGAGACTATGTGTACTTTACATTACCAGTAATTACAGTAGTTATATGCATTGGAACATCAAGGGAAAAAAAGAATTCGAGAACACAAAATTAAACAAGCCCACATGAATGGAAACCCTTTACTTTCTCCCTTCTTCCAGGAAATCCCAGAGTTCGGAGAGTTGCTCTCATGAAGAAGCAGTTTGGGTCCTCGGGCGGTTTTCGACCGCCAACCACCTCCTCTGTGGACAGGCTTAGGAGCGCGGCGCGCCATTGCCGCTCCTTCTGCCCAGGAAGACGTCCATTAAAAGTGGCGGCTCAGGTGCCGACGCGGTGGCGGGGTCGTCGGTTCAGGCGCAGCGCCCGCCAGCGCCGCTGTGCGTCGGGTTCCGCCGGATGTGGCGGGTCGGGTCGCGGCCTTTGCCGCCCGACCGGGTCTCGCCCTCGGTTGGACGAAGCGCGGACAGAGGAGAGGAACGTTGCTCGTTTGGTGGCAGCTGCACTTTTATGAGGGCAAGAACGACATTTCGAAGCCAACAATGAGATATCTTGAGAAGTCCCATCTTACACTTGCGCAATAGCACATGATATAATACAAGAAATTTCGATTAAACTAAATTACTGTATCCAAAGGACAACGAGGATTTCCCTTCAAGCTACGCAAACCCAGATTATGTTCCTGCAGCACTCATTTCGTTATTTGATATGCAAGGAACGCCGACATTCTGTTTAAGTTATGTCGAACTGTTTCACTTCAAACCCTACGGTATGCTCTGCGTATTTGCTGAGGGTACAGGGATGTCCCTTTCTAAATCCTGACTTGCAAAGTGTAGTGCAGCGTGCTCGTGCGTCGTACGTATATTCCTGACTTGCAAACTTCGTCCTCGGCTGACCCTATACAAATGTGTCTATAGGGCGCCTGTGCTAGTGGGAAATGGGTCAGTTTTTAATTTTATAGTCATCGGGTGCGAGGGCATTGCTTCTGAACATTCCAAAGAGCAGTCAAACGTCATGACCTGTAGACGAGCGCCCAATGGAGACAGATGGATCTGCGGCTTGTAAATAAATCTCTGCAACCCAATACATTCTTATGTCAAGAAGCAAATATTTTTGGTCCAGGGTGAAACTCTGATTGAACCTCCATTACCGGAGTTCGCCTCAGGGTCATTCTCATATGACGGTCCCTTTAGTGTTCCGTGATTTCATTGCTTCGCAACAAGTACAAGATGATGTGGCCAATCTCACCGACCGATTTGACTACAGGGTTTTCGACCCGTTGCTCATTTTAGTGCAGACTTAGTAGTCCCGGTAGTCGGTGTGGACGCTACTTAAGGAGTAGGGTGTTCTGTTCATTTAATTTCTTAGCACCCTTCGATAGCATGAAGGTGAGCTAGCAATTTGTGCTTCACAACTTCAACTTGATCTCCGTGAGCAACCTCGCTGACTTCGAAGGCAGAGTTTCCGGTGTGCTAGGCAACGCGCATGGACCACCGCAGGGCTTGGAGGATGTCCGGTTGGCGGCTGAAGGCAATATCAGGAGGTCGATGCGCTGAATCTCCCCAGGAAACATCCAAAAGTTCTGTATAGTTTGCAGAGTCATCCTCCCACGAGAATGGTACCCAATTTAGAGTCGGAAAAATGAGTATCAAATGAAATATCATATTCGCAAATATATTTTGTGATAAAGAATCATGGATAATTTCCGGAATGGAAGAATTTCCACTCCATAAACACAAAAGATTCACCAGAAGAAAATCGACCCGGTACGGTCCATGTACCTCGATATTACTTGCTTATCATTCCAGAGGACGCAAAAAACTTACACGTCGTGTGATTTAAAAAAAATTGTTACCTGAATTTCATGTAATAGTCAGTTTAGAGTGGTATAACTATATAGTCCTTTATTCATACGCCACACAAAAATAGTGAATTTATTAGGATATATTGTGTTACACTGTGATGTTCAGATCTTTGTTTTTAATTTGACATGAAAAATGTAAAATGTTTTCTAGCACCATGCAATCCTTTTGTTCTTCAAAATGGTAGACAATATTTTTCTGACATGAAATTATAATTTTACCTCGCATAAAGTAAAAAAAACCGTATGTTTGTATCTGGACATTCAAAATGCCGTTTGATGACTCCACGAAAAAAGGAACATTGAAACAATCTTGTATCTCCGTCGTGTAAGATACCAAGATCGAAAAGAAATATTTATCTTACTCAAGTCTGCTGCCTCTCGTGAATCTTCTTGTTTTCCTCGGTAATAGGAAAGAAAAATCACAAAAGTTCCAAAACTGTGAAGGGAGAGGGGGGAAGGGAAAACAATTATGGAAAACAGAAGAGGAAGTCGTAAAGTAAATAAGGGTTCGTGTTTACTGACTTCTTCATAAATAATGAAAAATGATTTTGTCCACCAGTGTTTGCTTTTATATTTTTATCAAACAAGTACATTCTCTGGTACATCTATTATCCTACTGGTAACAACATAACTTCATTGTCATTATTGTATCCAAGAATCTAAAATAAACCGAAAAAAATGTTATCAGATTACCACTTGCAAAGGGAAAAGTATTACTTAGATTTGAATTATCAGCGAAGACTACCTTTCAAATGGTTTTCTTAAAACTGAAATTCGTCATCCCGGGGATTTTGGACAATTCAGTGATACCACCCTAGCTCAAATACCACCTTTGCCACATTTCTTAGCAAAATATTGGAGATCTCGTGTAATCACTTACGTTAATATTCATTCAGTTCCATTTGGGTAATTTCGGTTGATTAAATCATGGTAATTGAATATTAATATTTTAACGAAAATTAGGTTTTGGTGTCATAGCTGATGGCTGCGCACTCTAGCGCGCCTTTCTCCATGATATATAGATACGTGGATGGATTCTCGACCCACGGAGAAAATAGTTCGCGAATAGGATAAAAGGGGAGTGTTTACTGGGTTTGGAAGCTTTTTGGGTGGGATGGTTGGAGGAGGAGGGCAGATTATATTTCGGTGACGGAGAGGAGCTTTTTGATGGGCGGAGGACGACTTCTCCTTTCGGTCACCGGTGCGGAGAGTGACAGCTTCTTTTGGTAATGGATGCGTCTCCCACGCTTCCAAACCTTCATCGCACTCACCCGCTGATACTGAACCGCACGGGAAAAAATATCTAAACAGGGGTAGCTAATGTATTGGCTGTCAGCGGGACAGACAAGACATGATCTCGCAGACCTGACATCCGCCTGCTATGACGTGAATTTTCGTCCTTCTGTGCCACAGCGTACAGCATTAACTCTCAGAGCTTAAGTTGCTAATGTACAAAATAAGAAAATTGAACCTATAATAGAGGATGCTGCCAACCAGTAAGCATGTAATATTTATTCGATATGAATCGGCGTAGACTCAGTTGCATACTTTCTTCTCTGTACGTCTTTCTTGACGATATTCATTTTTATTACAACTCCACGGTCTTAACTTGTTTAATCACAGGCGTATAGTAAATGTTCTTTTTTTCGACGTCTGTCTTCAGGTATCCAACAGCGCCAGTATTCGATCCAGGGTTCTTCTGAAGGTGCGAACGCTACCTCTGAGCTACTGCAGTATAATTCTTATCCTCTTGTGATACACTATCTTCAAGTTGGCACCATAGTAGTGGTACCATATATAGTAAATACGTAAAATGGTAATCATCTCTAAAATCTTGAAAATGTATCTTTAAATACAAAAAAGAAATAGTTTTTATGTATCCAAATGTTTCATTATTTTAAATATACTTGAAATGTATTCTTATTAGATTATACATTTGAAAATATCATTATTCAAACTAAAAATATCGTATTCGCCAACATTAATCTGCAGAAATTCAAAATATCAGTGTACGGCTGCTCGACGTCGAATAAACACTGCAAATTTTCATCGTCTGGGCTTACAGTTTCAGGCTACGCAACGTCGGGATGGCGACATTTAGTCTTTGTAATGAATCATTTTGTTCAAGTAAATAACTATCCATAGTTGCGATAGCCATGGTCAATTTGACTCCGCAAAACTATTGCTCAGACTGCGCGGCCTCAGTCATGATTCAACGAACCGAATACATAAAAGGCAGCGCAGCCGAGTATCTTTTAGCAGCAACAACGAACGAGATCGGCGGCGAGGAACAAACAACAGTTTTTGAAGCTAAGTCAGATTTTTGAGCGCAGCTGAGCTGCTGCGCACAAAACCCATAAGCAATAGCTGTTGATGAAACTTTCTTCCTCTCAGACAAAACAGCGTTAACTTCTGCAGTGACAGAAAATTGGTCTCGTTCATACGAAAAGTATATTAGGGTAGCTACAGCGTAAGATGTGGCAGGTAATGGTGTAGTCTGTCCGCTCGACAGTTAACGCGTGAGCTATCACAGAGGCTGAGCTATCCAACTTATTTTTTTCAGTGCGTGCACCCCTGAGCGTCAAACTTGCAGTCGGCCTTGCACCTCTGCCGCTGACTCTGGTATGTGCTTACTCGGATGTTCTTCTGAAGATTGTTATGCGTGTGTGTAGTGCTGTGAAGCAAGGTTATGTGTTTTGTCATGAAGATTTTGGATGAAAAGGTCCTGGTCTTCCGCATGTGTTGCTGTCATTGTTGGTATCATGGAAGGTCGTTTCCTTGGCACTGGAGCATTGGTTCAATGAATACTCATTCTATTTTATTGCTAGAAAATGTTTGGGGAACTTTAACGTCGATAATTCTTGCATTTGTGTTTCTTCAGCCCAATTTCTTTTGTCTATTTAATTGGTACTAAAGGGATGTTTTTTGAAAACCTGAGAAGGTAACTTGTCCATCCAAGAAATGACAGTATCTTAACTTACATTTTTATGCCATGAAACGTTTCCTCGTAGTAATATTCAACTCCATGAACTCAGCTATTAAAATTATCTTTGGATTTTAACAAATACACGTACCAACAGGGATACATAAAATATTATTTTGGTACGTGGTACAGTATATGACGGCATTGCGATATAAGTTTCCCAATTGGAAGTGCTCTAATTTATTAGAGCATTACATTTTTACTTTTCCATTTGTGTATTATTATTTTTTGTGGATGGTGAAACCTTTCCCGTTCTCCTGGCGCCCAAACTTCGCTATCTGTGTTCAAGGACAATAACCGGGAAATTTACGGTTACAATATACAGTCTTTGCGGACAATTCCTATTAATCCTAATGTTAGAATCATAATAAAACCGCCCTCCCCTTAGAATAAAAGCTCTTGAATTATTCTGATACTGACAATCAAATTAACCCTCGTTCTCAATTCCAGTCACACGCATACGCCCCCTCATATATACAGATAACACGAACAATGGCTAAATATAGGTTACAAAAATTCATCTTCCGAGGAGGAAAACATATTATATCACTTCTATGTTATCAGAAGGCAAAATACTTAAATACGTGTGTGTCGGCGTATACGATGTTCACAAAGGAATGACACATAATCTAAAAAGTACCTGCATTTGGCAGTGAATCACATCTTAATTAAAGGAAGTATGAATTTCAGCAGTCACTTTTAAAATAACTGTAAGTTGCACATCGTACTAACCTTTGTATTATTTCCGATTCTTCTCGTGCACAAATGAACCCTGTTGTTCCATATATTCCAGTTTGGTGACCCCTGTATTACATGAACAAAGCGATAGCCGTGTGTTGAGACAACGTGAGGAAAGACGGGCAGGTCTAATAAGTAGCCAGACACTACAAAAAAATATGTAAGAGGATGAGAACAAAACAAAGAAAGAGGCCAACCTACCGGTGAGTCAGGTCGACCGCTCGGCAGAGCTGGACGACTTTTAAGATAAAAAAGGTGCGGGGAATAAAACACGCCAGATAACGGCGACGAAAAGAGGACTGAATGGTAAGTTCGTCAATGCAGAAACAATTTATAAATTAAAAGGGAGCTGTATGTTTCAACCCCCGATTTTCAGTGCAATGTTTTCGCTTTATTTTCTGATAGTTATTTACATTTAATATTTTTCTACTAATAATCATGATTTAACTGTAATGATTACAGTAACAGATGTAGTGATTCACATATTGGGCTTACTTTCTTGGTCTCGGTTCTTGGTCTTAATGAAAATGCAAGTCCAAGGCACTACGCCAAGACCAAATATTCGATGCAAGACGAAGACCAAAAAAGACAGTAGTAAGAATAAGACGCAAGAACAAGACCATGTCCGCAAAATTTCGAGAAAAAGCAAGACTCGAGCAAAAATAATCTTTCTAATACGGTTCATCAACTTAGCAACGAAACTACTTTAGTAGAACCAAATGAAAACTAGATAAGACTTTTTGACTATTTATTGATTAATTAATTTTCACACAATAATATTTGACTGTGATTTTTCATAATAAATTTATGAAAATTTGATACAGCACAAAAACTCCACCAAAACTCGACGTGCAATACGAAGATCTCATTACTAGAGAAAGACAAAGACCAAGATGGAATGTACAAGAACATGAACAAGATCAAGACTATTATAGTCTTGCGAGTCTCTAAATCAATGTAATAAAAATACGTAATAAAATGAATTTTACTGTTATAATTTGTGCGCATCATACGAATTAAATGTACATTTGTTTCCATATGCGACGCACTATACACAATAAATTTAAATAGAATTCAGGAATAGTAAATACTTAAGCCAGTAACATTACAACCTCAAGACCAAATTCCCTTGAATCTGTACACATCAGTTAATGAATTCAACCGATCGCACTGAGAATGAAAGATCAGACTCAGAAATGTTGAAGGAATTTCGTTTTCAGAATCATTAGTGAGATTTGGGAGAGAACTGATGGCCAGTTTCAACGACAGATTTTCGGTTCGGTAGCCTATCTTATAATCAATTATACAGCACCATATCACATAAGAAATATGTTTCTAGGTTCCTACTGTGTGTGATGGACCGAAAAGCAATGGGCCAGTCACTGATGCCACGGACGTACATAAGCCGCTCGGTGCTCCTCGCACTTCGCTTAAATAATAAAATTATCTTTGAAGCGTCGACAGTTTGATTAATGATGGCGTACAATTTATCACTGGTGAGGCGTGCTTCGGCGCGATCGCGGTTGCCTTCTGAAACGTAAGTACTCTCTCCGATAAACACGACCTCGTCTGAAGAATATGAACGAAAAACGAGTGGAATACCTAAAGTCATTTCTTGCACACGAACTATAGGGCAAGCCGGGGTAAAGATTTCCACTTTTGACACTTTGATTTTCCACTGACTTGGAGTTCATTTAATCGTCCATAAAAATGGCTTGTGTTGTAGCTCAACATCTCCTTTGCCTTTGGTAAAAATGTGATTATTTAATAAATACATTAAGATTCCAAATTTGTTTATTTAAAAAAATGTGTTTGCAAACCTTTGCCCCGCACCGCGGGGCAAAGATTCGCTCTGCGAACTTCTCTCTCTTCCTTGCAAATATAAAATATGGAGGTACAAAGTTTCCAGTGGCACTCATAGCACAGACAACAGTAACAATTTTCCATGTTCTGCGGACACAGACTTGCCAACCTCATTTTTTTTCGGTTGAAGCAATGAGCTTGGGAATTTTATTGGGAACCGTTTGAACCCCAGTTTAATCCATGTTAAATATTCTGTGTGGTGTAAACTTGTATTTACGGAGTGTTCGTTCCAAATTGTCAAAGTATTGGTTGAGTTGGAATCTGTTATCACATGGTTCGAGCCACACTCGCTTTTCGTGGGGTTCTTAGAGATAATGTTCCTTTTCATGAAAGCTTTGGTAAAATCTTCCCTAGCCATCTTGGTAGACTCTGAGAATGGGAATTTAATATTCTTTTTCTTAGTGTAAGAGCAAAGTAGAAATCTCAGGGATTTTAGGTGGAGCCCGAAAAATATTTTGTCTTAATCAACTCAATGTTGAACCAACTCTTTATCTTGATCCTCATTGAAGACTGATTGAACTCTTCCACGAATTACCGAATACTCAATACTTATCATATCAGTAAACCATGAATAGTACACAAAAGAGAAAAAGAAAGGAAGAAAATTTTTACTTTGGAACAGTGTCAGAGGCAAAGGTTCGCGGATAGGCTCCCGCGAAACTTTGCCCCAAGTCACTTGCAAACGTTTACCCCTTTTCGAACAGTTTTATTTGAACGGAATCTCTTCCTCGTTGAACTGGGAAACCCGAAATCTACAGGTGGCATTTGAAAGCTTATTATACATACTAAACAGATAAAAAGTGGTTGAAACCTTTGACAATTATGTTGAGTACATAATTTTATCTAAATATTGCGGAAAATAACATCGAAAATGAGAAAAATGATTTCACCTCATTTTCTTCAGTGTGCAAAACACGGAGTCGACGGGGTTCCACAAGGCGACTGACGGGAGAAAGACGAATGTGCTACGTACCGGATTTACGCGGAAAATCTTCTCCCACCTGTTCAAACTTCAATACAAACCTTTGTCCCGCGCAAATCTTTACCCGGGTTTACCCTATGAAATAAATTAAGAAAACGAACGCTAATTTCATCCCTTGGTAACTTCCACAGAACAGGTTTGATCCTCCATAACCATGCTAAAGATAGCAAGGTCATCGATAACCTATTATTGTAATGTTACAACAATAACTGTCCACAGCAACCACAAGCTATTACGGACGGAAAATGAAAAAAAATTCATCCCTGTAGTCAGTGGCGGATCTAGACTGTAGTCGGGAGGGGGGGGGGGCTAACCGGGGAGGGATCTGGAAAGCATTTCTGTTTGAAGTTCATGGTTTTACAACACAAATTTTATAAATATTATCTTTTAAATAAAATACATCAATTCATTAAATTGATAATTAACAATTACCAATATTAAATAGCAACCACATTTATTAATTAAAATGGCAAAGTATGCCTTTATCTGATGAGAGTTCAGGTCCAATGGCATAGCCCCCTTAGCTCCCCGTCACCTCATAGATCCACCATTGCCTGTAGTATTATCAACAGTGATCTTCCAAAAGAACCTCACGAATAATTTCGGTTAGATATCTATCGATTGGTGATATCGATCGATATAATAAAGAATGCCCACAGAACGTTTCCCAGGGTGGGGCGCGACATCGTGTCATTTAAGGAGTAAAACCAAGAAAGGAAAGGAAAATTTCATGAAGTATGTGATACACGAGTGCATTCTAGAGTGTCCGAGTAAGTTAGCCTTTTCCGCCATCTTTAATGTTTATTGCTAATTTTTTAAACACTAGACACAAATCTTTATTTAGCGCAGCAATATTAGGTCACATATTTCAAGTAATTCCAGAAGATCTGTCGCTACAATTTTTTCTTAGGGACACACATTGATATAAAATTGATAAAGCAATTAGTACAAATTGAAATATAATTTTATTTACTAATTTCATTTTAATAATTCTACTACAATTAACATCCATTATATAATTTAATCAAATACATAATGCAAGACTTACGAACTTTTATGGACGAACAATGTATATTTTGTGATAAAAACTCACAACATTTCGACTTTCGTTTGAAGTCGTCGCAAGGACATTTTAAGCAGCCAGCATTACATCAAACAAAAACAAATAAATATATAAATAATCTGAACAAATTGTTCGAGTCAAATTATACGGGAAAGATTAATATAAACCGGTCTTCTCTCCAAAACTAACGAAAGACTACCAAAGTTTTCTAATTATTGTTGGACCAGAGTAAAAGTCCGAAGATTAAAAAATAAGAGAAACTAAACCATTCATTGCAAGCATTATGGTTTCTAAATTTCTAATCTCGTAATACTGATTTTTGTGTATTTGCGAACAAAAGAAAACTGCAATTTTGAATCCATAGCTGTAAATTTAGACGTTTCCACATTAATGACGAAGTAATTAAAGCTAAGCCACTTGATTAATATACCTTCATTTCATGTAATGAAGAAAGTTAATGACACAGGGAAATGTTTCTTGACACTTAGTGTACAACCCAACACATTAAGAGATGTACTGAGATATTACTTCATAGATAATTATATAAAGTGTTACACAATGAAAACGTTGTGACATAAAAAATTATTGCAAACATTAAAAGAAGGTGGCAACAGTTCGTACAAAAATGCATCAATTAATTCTATTGTGCCTACTGATTGCAAAATAATAAATTCTAACAATATTGGTTGATGTGGTATTACATAAGAGAGAGTTTCAGTTATAAAGATTCATTTTTTTCAACAATCCGTTCATTACAATAAATTACATAAATACATGAAAACTGAATGACATCTAGAATCAACATACTAAATATTTTGAGACAAAAATAACAGCAGCTTCAAACAAACAATTCATATACAGTCGTAAAAATGTTTTTTTACAACTTGGTGAAATTTGAAGTGCAATCACTTAATCAAATAAATTTTATTTCAAATCAAATCAAAAATAAATCTAACAAATATTCAATTATAATGAAACATATTGTAAAGACTAAAGAACTATAGATCAAACGAGTCATTACAAAGGGTCTTGGGTATTACGAATCAAAGGACCCGATGTGCACACAAACCAGAGGCCTCTACATATAAAACTTTCCACAACTTTGCGCAACGTGACGCGCAAATTGAGAAATGAGTACTCACGATCTAACAGAAACAAAACGCGGCAGGTCCGATCACATTTTGTAGGCGTAGCTACTGGCAGAGCTTGCCAGTTCCTTCCTCCTGTCGTTGAGTAGAGCATTACACGTCATCGATGATTCGTTTCCCTGTCTTTTTACATTGACTTGGAGCCTTCAAGAACGCTCCAAAGCACTCCTGGACGAGAAGTGTACATTAATTCTAAAATACGCGAAAGGAACAAATCTGACAAACGTGAAGACAAAGTTATACTAACATCGCACTTCTATCAAAAAGAAAAAAAATTGATTTTTTTAAATAGTGGGTAAACGAAAATCTTTCAGCAACAGGAAAGAAACGAACAATACGTACGGTTGGACGAAATCTTGAAGTAGAATTATGATCTAATTTGGTACCGCCATATTAGCTAAATTATTATAATGAAAATTTTATCTAATTAGCATAAGGTAAATGCTTTCTTTTCATTTATTCCACATCTTTAACAGAGTTATTACATGGTTAACAATAACGGGAAAGTAGATGAAATCTATCTTTTCCTGACTCCATTGCTATTCTGCAAATCATCGAGTGTCTCACGCCACAGACCTAAAGAGATGTATTCACGAAACTTTTAAAAATTATCGTTAGTTTGCATTTACCTAATACACATAACTAATATAAATTATTCTAATAATACATAATTGTTGCACCACACATCGTTTGAATAAGTCTTAAACACTCAATTCCAATGGAATTGCAGTTTCGAATACATGATTATAAACAATTATATAGCTAGGATCCCCGCAAATTACTATATAGCTCTACTTCGCTCCTCACAGATTGGCGAATGATGCGATACATACACCAGTGGAAAACCTAGTCAATGCGACAGTATAGAGAAAACTAAACGAACTAGTTTAATACGCTATAATATACGGTATTTAACTAATTACTGGACCGCTTTTGGCTAAGTCCAGCCCCAACACGCTTCTCATCAACGTCAACAGATCGTTTAGCGACAACACATGAAGACTCAATGTCAGATAATTCCCCATGCATTACGACAAGAAGCAACTGCTTCTTCTGGGTGTTCACTACTGAACATGGGCAGCCGTCTCTTGACTGGTGAACATCACCGGAGGGAGGTTCACTGAAAGAGAACGATCCCATTCACGTTCGTCCAGTGGCGGATCATTTGGGGGGGGGGGGGGAAAGGGGGGGGCCTCAATCCCCTCCCCTTTGGACCTGAACTCTTAACAGATAAAATTGAAGTTGATAAATGGCATACTTTGTAAAAGTGTTAGCAGATTAATAATTGTTATTAGTTATAATTGTTATTGTTATTAATAATACCAGATTAATCTTTAATAATTCCAGATTAATAAAGTTAATAATACCGTATTAATAACTTTAATGAATAATTGTTATTGTTATTAAAAATACCATATTATTAATTGTTAATTATTTATTTGACGCGTTTTATTTCAAGGTAATAGTTATAATATTTGTTTTGTAAAACCATAATTTTTAAACAAAAATGCTCCCCGGTAGGCCCCCCTCCCCTTGATTACGGTCTAGATCCGCCACTGCGTACGTCCATACATTCGGATCCCACCGCAAACATATATTTGAAGTCCATTAAGAAACAGAGATGGACCCTTTGCGAACGCAAATTTTGGGGGCAAATCTACAATTTCTATTTATTTTAAGAGAATGTATTAATTATGGTTATGTCTTTCTACGGCTTACTTTTATGGATTTCTCTTTTTTCGAAATAACATGAATGTATTTAGTTAATTTCCTCCCAGAAATGATAACTTTTAATTGGTTGTTAAAAAACAGGGCGTCAAGGAAGACAGTTCTGATTTCTTTTGCATGATTTTTTTGTTCATTTTTAGTTACTTGTTCGTTTGATTTGTTTAATTAAAAATAATTTTCACTGTGTTGTATGTGGCCCCAACACTACTAGTAAGAACAGAGGAACTGTGGTTTTCACATGTGATACAGTGTACATTTAAAGGAGAATTTTGAATATGTTTTACAAAAAAATAATAATAATAATTTAAAACTTACAACCTCATTATGGATGAATATCGTATACCAGGATCATGTTTTACGAGCCGTGTGGCAATCAATATATGGTATTTGTCCATAATAAGGTCGTATATCTTAAATTATTTATTTGTCATGATTATATAATGGACGTTCATAGTAGAAGAAAGTTTTACAACACTCGACATTCATAAACATTAAAAGAACGAGCAGAAATCAAGTGGAGAGGTAGGTTCCGAGGGGGAGAGCAAGAAAAAAATGGAATTAAAACTTACAATGTTCAATACAAACAAATGTACACCATCGAGGTTACACTACAATTTGATCAGCTTGTTTTTGTTAATTAGCGTTGTAACTTCTAGTGTTGAGGTATCAGAAGGTCATAATACACGTAACTCTACAAGGAGAATCTTGGGTGTAGTAATATGGAAGCAAGACACGCTGTAAAATAAATAATCCAATATAAATGGTTTACCAAATAAAAACATTATTTAATCTCCGTCGAATATTAATAAGTCACGAATTTCTTTTGGTAATGGTTTCGCGATCAGATTTCCAAATATAATGTTTCGTACTGAAATACCAGGTTCAAGTTTTATAAGCCGTGAGGCAATTTACGTTTCAATGCAGAAGCAAGTTTTATTAACCACCACAGATTGCTACAATTTTTTGTCACAAATTTCAAGACCAACACACTCTTCTCATAGGACAACGACTGACCTGAAGAAAATGTAATTTTACAGGAGAAGAAAATACTGAAATAATGTTATGAATCAACATTAAAACCTCAGTAATATTTCCAGAATTGTGCATTGGTCAAATGTTACTTCTCGAAACCCATGTTCGATCTGAAATTCACATTAGCAGCAGGTACTTACAACTTCAAGGTAAGCCCCATGTGGAGGGCGGAGACTGATCCTGAAGCGGACCTGAACTGACTCACACAGGAAACATTGCAAACGGTTGTGCGGTCACGCGCATATCAATAAGGGCCGAGCGCTAGCTGAGGCAATATTTCGTGTCGAAGGAGCCTGGAGCAGCAGCGGGGTGGCAACGGAGGGGAGGGGAGTAAAGAGAGATCACGGCCCGAGGCGCGCTCGCTGACCTCTAACCCTCTTCCACCGCCAGCTTCTCAGCGCCAACCGCCCACGCAACAGCCCGAGCGACCATTACTATTCGCACCAATAAAGCTTTCTCGTTAAGGGATGCAGGTCCCATGAAGTTCATTTTCATGTTACCATAAGACTCACGCTTTAAATAGCTACTACAGGAGTTGGGAACTGATTTTGAAGAAAAATACCTCCCCTCTCGTCCCTGCAGTAAATTGCAATATTAAAATGTCCCTGAAATAATGTTACTTACCTCATTCATTTCTCATTCCTATTTTTTACTTTTCGGTAAATTCAGGTCTCTCAAAAAGGACAAAAAATATTTGAGATCTTTTCCATATATAAATCAGAAACTAAAAAAAACAACTCTTCTCCAATTGCTGAATTTCTATCATAGAAACTATCACCAAAATTCAAGTCCCTTTGTATGAAATAAAAACAATGTTTATTAATTTATATCTGTATATGGAATATAACCAGCAGTCTTTTTGGCGTCAAAGGTGAGGAAGGAAGGGCAAGTTGAGTCAGAGAGTGATAGGCTAAAATATTACTAGGACATCAACATAAATATTATTCACATCCTTTATTTAAAAACACTGAATCGCAATTAAAGAAAATATTTCAATTCCATGAAACTATCTCGAAGTTCTATCCTGCTACTATCCTACTCACTAGTTATTTTCCAGAAAATATCAAAATATTTACAAACACTATAATTAATTTGTGGTTCAATTAAGGGGTACAATCTACAAACAACAGATCGCCTCTCCCTCACGAACACGATCTATATATCTCTTGACCAATACTTCCGCACACCTGTTTCTAAAACAAATTCTCACGCATAGCAACCACCCACCGCGATTCATCCCACCCTACCCTGGGTAAGAAATTTTACGAGGCACTTTTTGCCCCCTCCTTCTTCATCGTCCCTCCTTTTTCCCGATATTCTCACCGCAACCGCAGGACCCGCGCAAATGCATGTTTCGATCTGTTTTGTAATTTTGCCATGCACTATAAAGTTTTCTAGAGACGCGAGTCCGACCTCTGTGTACCGGGCATCATAAATAAGACGGAGCCAGCACACGAAGATTTCTTCCTCATGAAACGTGCAATAATCAGTTGGAAAAGGGAGAGAGGTATATTTTCAAATCGTGAGGTGTGAGAAAATGCCTATCACTCTCTTCAGGTTGGCAATACCGTTAAGAAAATAAATCGATCATTCTTCGCTGGCATGAATTGATTGCTTCTTACAAAGTACAGAGGAAAAGGGAATCCAAAACAGCGACGATAAAGACCCATCTGCATCGGAAAAAACTATAAATTACGAAATGCATGGGAAAAGTGTAAGAAAATTTAGAAAAAATGAGAAGTTCTCCTCAGATTCTTTGGGTGGATTCAAAATTCTCTAATCCGGCAAGGATTCAGTTTCCTATGTCTCATATGGAACCCCTGTTCACAACATCAAAATAGGAATGGCAAAGAAAATCAGAGAAGTACCACCCAATCAACAAATATCTCATTGCATTTGTTCATCAGACATTTGCTTATCTGTCTTGTTAAGCCATCAAATGTTACACCTTTTTTACAAAAGTTTTAATAGACGTGTATTCATTTCATAAGGAAACATTAATCTAAAATGATTTTAAGGGAAATACATCAAACGATAAACGTCTTTCTTACCAGTGAATTTCATTACGTGAAAAAGTACATAAGCTCCGTGATTTCGAGAGAAATATACCTTAACCAAAATTCTCAACAATTCTGATATCTGAAATTCAGACAAGGATTTTCATAGACATTCACAGAAAAACCACGATTTTAACCCATTAATCTACAAAGTGTGCGTACACAAGTAAATACTTTCCGACCTACGAAAAAATAATTAGCACAATATTTCAGAACTAAATAGCATTGATCATTTTTATCATTCAAAAATATTCAGGTAGGAAATTTTCAGAGATTATTTTTGAAACACCAACTTTTTATTTTACATTCTTTTTAAAATATGACATCCATTTGGTACATTCACTTACACTTTTCAAGCAGTGTTTACGTGAATATGCAATACGTTTACGTTTGCAATTCTGTAGTATCAATAAAATATACGTAAAATATTTGTTTGGTGGCAATCGCAGGTGGCGCTGGCGGCACGGCCGCTGTGCTCGCGGTGCATTGCTAGTCGGCAGTTGGCGGTCACGAGGTTGACCTCCACTACTCCCCTCCACCAAAACCCCCGCCCCACAGTCACGTGACTCCGTCACGGCGCAATGATTTATGGGTAATATCTCGGCCGGCAATGCACCTGCACTATCCATCAGAATACGGGCCGCTTGACCTTACAACACAAGCGCCGCTAAAGATGCGGGTCAGGCGTGCTGCAATAGCTCGGGGGAGAAATCTTGCTCTCATCCCCACCTCCAATGCCTCCCCCGCAGACAGTAATCGAAGGCCACGTAAACTTGATATTGTAGGTTTTCCGCATAAGACTATCCCAACAGTTTGATAACTGCCTACTATATTGTTTACGTGAGACTTGAACATATTCATCATCAAACGGAGAATTGATTAATTGCGTACTTTATAAAATAATGTAGCTATCATTAATATGTCAATTCTAATTAATGATTTTGAACACTTCCCTGAGGTTTTCATGATTTTGGAATATCGATCTCCTTCGAATGTTTTCGGAAACGTTAAATAACCAGAAAGGCCTCAGAATGTCGATGGTGTCACGTAATGTGTTCTGCACGTGTCTAATGGCACCATCGATGTTCACTATTAGTGCGCGCGCTGGCGGGTCGGCAAGGTCACAGCAGATATAAAAATTTTCCCCACTTCCTTGGAGTCGAATAAGATTCAACAGGCACTTTCGTCCATATACGGTCACAGAGAAAGCACGAAGTCAAAAATTTCTTTTTCTCACATCAAACTTCTAAACTACGTTTTCCGCCAAAATTACGAAAAAAAAAGTTAATTATTGTTTTCTGAAGGAAACTGTCCAGAATGTGCCTAAGAGTTAAGATTTGATCTGTTGTTAATCTATTTTTCCTGAAGCCGCACTGGTAATCACAAATGCATTCCTTCGCATAAGGTTCTAATCTTTTTGCTATTAATGAACTAAAGATCTTGTAAGTTACATTAAGTCAGGATATGCCTCTATAATTTTGGCATTATAATTTGTCGCCTTTTTATATATGGGGCATATTAAGGTGTTGAGCCAATCCTCGGGCATGGTCTCTTCTTTCCAAATCTTGGACATTAGCTTATATACTGCTCTCTATAGAGTATATCCACTTTTTCGTATCAGTTCTGCTGTTGTCCCGCCTTCCACTGGAGCTCTACTTCTTTTCAGCTTCCGTATAGTATCAAATACTTGGCTGCTCCGCTCTTTAATCTGTTTTTCATAGTCAAATTGGTTTTGTTTATCGACCGGTAATAACGGTTTGTTCAGCAGATGAGCATGAAAACCTCTCCAGTGCATCAGGATGTACTGTAACTCCTCACATCAATTATGTCGGATTTGTGTCTTATACCTATTAGTACATGATCTATTTGATTGGTTGTTTTGTAATCTGGAGTAACCTATGTAGCTTTATGAATGGGTTTATGAGGGAAATGAGGGCTACGTATTGACATATTATTGGTTGTTGCAAGATTGATAAGTCTGTCTCCGTTGTTATTAGTTTCTTTGTAGATGGTATCTCTACCCACATGTGGGTAAAATGTTTTGTCTGTGCCAATCATTGCATTCATACCCCCGAGTATTATTTTAATTCATATATGCTAGTTTCCTCAACTAGTTGGCTCAATGTTGCATAGAAAGCAGCTTCAACGACATCATCCTTATCCCCATTTCCTCGGTTGGAGCGTGAACACAGATAATTGTGGTATTAAAAAGTTTCCTTTCACTCTAAGTGAACACAAACATTCATTTACTGGATTGAAATTAAGCATGTATTTTTTAACATCTTTATGAATAATAAATACTGTACCGAAAACCCTGGTGTTTATTGCTCCACTTTTACATGTGGTGTGATCTTAATTGTCGTAAATTTTCTTCCCTTTCCATTTGGCTGCAATACTTATTTTATATTCCTTCAGAGTACTAATAAATTTCTTAAAGTTACCACCCTCATTCCAAGAAGCCACATTTCAGTCATTATTAGAGTTACCAAGTCGTTTCCGTTTGGTCCAACTTTTGTATCGTTTTTGTGTCTGAAAAGCTTAGTTTTTTAAATTGATGGGGTTGCTTGCGCCCCACCAACCCCATCTCTGGAGGACTGGGTTTTATTTCAGGTTTTCCTTCCCTAGTGGGGTTGGCTTCACTACGCCGTCGGGGATCCCCCCTACCCCCTGGTTTTCTAGGATCATCGGATAGGTGGTGGGAAAGATGGGGCGTTATGGAACCCATTTTGTCTGGTTCCTCCACAGAGACTTGTTCGGCTTGAGTGGCCCTGTCGGTAACTACGCTACCGCCGGCGCAGTTCTCTGTTTCTTTGAAGGCACACAAACCCTCACCACCCGCACGGACAGTGCTTTGATAAGGGGTCCCCTGTTCTTTTTACTTGCATTACAATCAAACCGTGAATGAAGAAGCTTTGATTTAATGTTCGTCCAAAGTTATCGAATGCAGCTTCCTTGAAACATTTTTACTTCAATCTTATGTATAATCATTTCCCTCTACAGTAGGTATGGAGGCACTCCAGTGGCACTTATAAGTGACACTTCATCCATGTGAACGGTGGACACCACCGTTACTAAGCGACAAATCGACGTGGAAGCTCGTAAACGAAGTGTAATATCCGCGAGGCACAGGAGGCTTTCCGCGCCACAATGCAGAGATCTGCAGCACCACTCGGCGCTTAGCAAAACGGATGGTTTGATGGAGAAAAGCATCAATTCTGTGGGTGAGGAAAATATAATTACGGTCGCATACCTTCGATTTTGCTCGTGAGTCAATATTAATAATCTTACAGTACCAAATGAACAACCAAAGATAATTACGTTAGTTTACTCCAAATCATATTTGTTTCATTTCTTTTCAAATATATTACATAGTATTACGTCTAATTTAAGTAATTTGCGATAAAACGACAGATTTACTTGTTAAAATGATTTCCATCATTCATGGAATATGTTAATCTTTTGTAGAACACACTATTAGTTTTCTCACTATAAGTCATTTCACAATGTTCAATGAAAATTAGAGAGTCAAATAAGAAATGAATCATGAGTCATGAACATGAGTCAAATAAGAAGGTGAATCAGAAATATTTCAACTAAGAAATTTAATAAAGTTACAAGGTTAAAATAAAAACCAACGTCTACCGGTGGAATATGTAACATGCTCAAATCATTGATAAGAGTGAAGTTAGAGAGAAATATATGGAAAGAATATGAAAATAAATATGCCAGTTTTCTTCCCACATGCACAAGAAAATCCTAATGTACCTAATGCACAAGAAAATAAGTTCTTGAATTAATTCAAAATTCTCTCAGTCCTCAACTCTCGTGTTCGAATGAGCAAATACAACTTTATAAAACATGGCCATTGACATTGAGTAGTGTGCCAGGTCAAGAATATGGCATTGTGTGAACCCTAAATTGCGCTTGAAATGTACCATTACATCCCACATTCTCAAGCAATTTATGATACAAAGAAAAATCTTCGAAGTTGTCCAAATATTGTAATGTACTAATTTGTCTTACTTTAGTCCACACAGTCTTCCGAAACTTTCATTATGACACTACAAATTAAACAAACTGGGAAGAGCATCAGTTTGAAAATTGGCAAATGGTTGAAACAGTTAAATAAGCACTTCTCCAACTTTTACCTTCAACTTAATACCTCCGTATCTTTAAATTGTTAGAATTTCATTTAATAAGTGTTCTTTTTTCAAGTCGCGAATGCATACTGTCATTAATGGCGAGCTCTCTTGTCATTATAAAATAATGAGAAATGTTATGAATAGATTAATTGTAATTGGTCGTGCCATAAACTGGCATCCCCGGGACTACTCCATTAGACTAAGGAAAGAAGTCCACATTGTCTCTCCTAATCAAAAGAGAAAAATGCAAGAAAAAGTAATGTTTCTAATGCAACTAAAATAATATTCAATGACATAAATGAAGATAAATAATTTAAAACAAGTTACGTCAATTCTTCATTTGATGACCTTGAGAATTGGGATTCAGAAGTGGGCATCCAGACTGGGGAATATTCAGAGCTTAGGGAAGGACTTGTAACCGATAAACTCTGCCAGATGCCAATACTTGGTCTCTAACTAAATCCGCGAGTCTTCTATTGAGGTATACGAGTCATCTCTGACATCCAGAAGCCACATCACCCTGACATCTGGGCGATATAGAAGTGTTCGCCATTACGAAGATGAAACAACTAAAGGCGGTCCACATGTGAGGGGCACTTAATAGTCCGGTTTCACGCGTACCTACGCATTATGGATCGTTAAGTAAGTTGATCTTCAGTGGTACTTACCGTTTAAGTCAAGGTGCATTAACTTTTGATTTCGGGAGGCGACTCAGGTAGCTTAGATGGTTAGTGCAGATGCGGCATCAGTACGAAGACCAGAGTTCGAGCCCCGGTACGGTTATCAGTTCCGCCGGGTAAAAGTTGATGCACCTTGGCCACAACGATAAGAACAACAGCTGCAGCTCGCCACCCGTTGGGGAAGAACTTCTGCTACGGTCAGCAGTTCCATTCCTAATTGCACAGCATCTCACTTTGGATGTTACACCCTAAGAGTCGATAATTATTTCGTACTATTACGAGCGTTCTCGTTCACAGGAGGGAGAGAGAGGGAGAAATCCAAATAAAGTCTTTTCATTACTAGGACATAATGAAATATATTTGAAAAATGAATAATCTCTTGTATTCAGTACGTAGTTTTGGCTTTTGAGTAATTTATAATTTAAATTGAATATTCTTGAACTATCAGCCAAAAATTATCAATACAAGGAAAGATATCAATCGAAGATAGATTCGAACTTATCTTATGATCTTGGAGTGGATCATTTTTTGCTGTCATTGAACAAGTAGAATCTTCACAAGAAATCATTACAACAAATCGTACGGGAAGTGGAATGTGGTTTGGGGAAAGGTTTAACCAAAGGAACCTTATTGTTTACAATACTTTTAAAAGTTTTCTTGGCGATGTCGTTTTGGAAGGATTCCGTAACCTTATCCGAATAAAGAAAGTAACTAGAGGTTGAAAAAAATGCACATACGTTTTTACGTCAAACCGATCAATAATATTGAGTTTATTTACACCAATTTACCCTCATTTCCCAAGAGTACATTGCTATATTAAAGTATCATCTTTGACAGTGAACCAAAAAATGAGAAATATACAGAGTTCATGTAAAGGTAGTATCTCCGTTCTCTCCATTGAGTAGACAGCACTTGATAGATTCCCCGCTCGGACGAAATAGGAGAGGTTTTTCATTGAGGCTTCCCCCTGACCAATTTCGGTTTCCCGGCAACTCGACATCTCTCCTTTCTAAAGCTCCCCCCAAAACTATGGTTTATAATTTACATCATATGACATAAAATAAACAATGTGTTAAGAAGTGATCTCTTCGCCTTTCTCCTTTTCAAAATTCCCTTTTCCACTTCTTTCACTTTTTCACGTCATTCATACGGCTGCATCCTTCCCCGAAAAATTCGCGATCCTAATAGAGTTGTTAAGTGTAATGGGGATTTACAGAGTTTGATGAAATGAGACGATTATAATGATGTCGATGTTTATTTATGGATGTGAAATATGGCAAAAAGTATTATGGAATGCACATCAGAGGCGAAAACTAGAGCAAATACAGCGTATGTGTCTGTTGAGGTTGAGCGGAGCGTATAGCACGTTATCTACAGATGCGCTGAACGTACTAGTTGGAGTGTTACCCGTAGTGAAATTGATTCAGAAACTTGAATTGAGGGGAGTTATGGCGACGTAAAAGAACATACAGTTGGATGGGAAAGTAGTGAAATATGACGAAAGGGGATGGAAGCGGCAGATAACACGGATATTAATACAAGCATGGCAAATAGAACGGAATAGATCACCAAAAGTATGACAACTATATGTGTTGATGCCTGACGTGACTTCACAGAGAAGAAAAGAAAATGGTTCAGCCCGAATCCAGGTGTCGTGGAAATGTTGACAGAACATGGTGATTATAACGTGTATTTGCACAGATTCAAATTGGTGGGTGACGAACAGTGTGATTGTGGTCAAGGAAAAGAGACGAGAGATCATGTCTTTGGATTGTGTCTTCTATGGACCAGAACGAGGAAAATACCTTAAGGATGCTGTCGGAATAATTGAGATGGGACCAGAAATGATAGCGATGGAGAAGCAATATGGACTACTTACAAGATACATTGACGAAATAAAAGAAATAAAAGGAGGTCTGGAAGGCTAGCATGGTAAGTATGCCCACGTAACCATGATAGAGGACAAGCAGCATCAAGAAGAATAAACAGAATTAGAATGGAAACAGGAAATGTCGCGGAATATCGGAAGACGGGGACGTGACAAAAAAGAATCTAATATATATATAATCACACAAATGTGTACGTCTTACACGGAATCGGAATACTCAACTATTTGTAAAGGAAAAAGAGTCAGTACCTCTGGTGTAATTCAATGGATTCTTAAATTAAAAATCGCCTCATTGTTAATTGTACAAATCTATAAGTTTCTTTTCATGACGTGTAACAATTTTATTAATATATTAGATAATTGTGGATCATGATACTCCATATCACAAGTTAAAAATTCGTGAGGTTTCAGCAGTTCATGTTTAGGTTGATTACACGAACCTCACCACAAAATCATTCCCAAACTATTACAAGAATTAATAATCTAAGAAACAAGAAATTCAATACTTCCAAAATAAAAATAAGGAAGAAATTGTCGCTTCAAGCTCACAAATAAAAAAAAATCTTTTATATGCATCAAATACTTTAAAACACATTGCCCATTCTTATCATCTTCATTCCACAGGCTCTGGTTGGTCATGTTACGGTTCACAGATTGTTCTCACAGAAGATGCGAAAAAGCACTTCAGTTTCTCACAATGCCAATCTATCTTACTAAAAACCACGGCTCACCGCAGCAATATAAAAATATTTTATTTCATTCATTACCTTTTTTAATGTATTTACTTTTTTTAAAACCAGATATAACCAAGTCGATTCATGGACTTCCAAGGTATTTCGTCTCGAACATCTCATTCCTTTCAAAAGCAGTTTTCTCTAAATTCTTTCCGGAGGGGTGAAAAGAAAATCCTTTCGGTTCGGTCACCCGATGGACGCGGGGGACTCCGACAAACCGGGCAATGTCTCCTCGATGGAAAATCGAATTGTGGACTCTGGAACAGGAAGCGAATCCGAGAGTGATGGATTTCATTTCCTTAAACCGTTTCTAAGAATAAGAAACTACAACTCTAGACAAGTCTGAAAAGCGCCTTCAAAAAGGAAACGTCCCCTTTGTGATATGTTCTTCGCTTGTCATGAAGTGAAGTGGTACAAAACATCCAAGCTGTGTTGCGAGACCACAAAACAAGTGACTATTCGTCTACGTGCACAATGGTTCTTCAAGTTATACAAACTAAATGGTTTGGTAAGGGTGTATTCTGTACCTTGTTCTTTTTAGTGAAAATCACCGATAGTCAAAATATTATCTGAAAAAAATCTAATTATTGATAATGCTTGTAATGCAAAATTTAAAAATATAATATTACAATGACAGTTTTTGTTTCATGTTCATAAACGGTACGCGCACAAGCCCTGCAAAGGTAGTTTTGCGAAAGCCTGTACATCCTTAATTTTCATTCCCGGTAGATAACACTGATTCTGCGACATTCTTATTTACCCAAATACGTGTATCAAGCATTTCTTACCCGAGGCAGAATTGCATTAATTTTTCGTAGTATGGGCCGGAAATGACCTTTTTGTTCAAAATTTGAGAGAATTAAGAGAAATGTGGATTATTAATGTACATGTATAGTTCTTAGTTTTAAAAAGACACTTCATGTTTTTAAAGCAGAGAGCAAATCCAAGAATTACTTAGACCTCTTTAATTCCCCTCCCCTCTACAATCCTGACCATGAATTCGTAGCTTTGGCGATAGACAAGCAGAATGGGCGAAAGTGGTCCAGGTCGCGGGAATGAGCGAGGGAGGGGAGCGCGAGGGAGTGACCCGAGCGTCAAGGTCGACAGGCAGCGTGGCGTCCGCACCCTAAGCCGCAGTTGCCAATCTCATTAATTATAAAGCGGCCACGTCATAAATATAAAACGACCTGCTTAAGTAACGGTTCCCATCGAGATGAAGGTGATGTCAAGTGAAATCTATTAACCTTGTTTTAATGAAGTCGCGGAAGACCGCGACGTATTCGTGCAAAGAAAACACACGAGACATTTCCTGCAGATTGATAGACGTGAGCGTCGAAGGCTCAGATACATGCCGCATTCATTGCTACAAAAAAGAAAAAGGTGGAATATCACATACCCACATACGGCGTTTTTACTTTCTCTTGTTCAACATTCGTATTAATCAAGAAACTGAACGAATAAAACCCATGAAGAAAATGTACGGAGGAAAGAAACGACAGTTCCAAATTTGTTTCATTTGTCATTCGCTGCTTCATAACTTAAATTTTTTTGAAAAGTCTTGAAATTGTACGTCGAGGTTCGGATGTTGGTACTATACACATTATTGTATAAAGAAGATGTAGACATACTACCCAATTTTTTTTTATTGCATGACTACATCTTTTTTACAATTGTCTCGAAATTCTTCTTCTAATTAAAGCACCTAATAATATCCTTTCAGTCATGCAAACTTCACTGAAAAGCGTCCGTTAATGTTATATAGATCACGGGAGTGAGAAAGAAGCCAAGAAACACATTTAAAGCTGATACAAAAATTTGTAGCTTTCCTTTCTGCAGTTACATGTTCCTGTCAGATACTCCACAAAGCATACAAGTAGCTGCTCTGGAGACAAGTAAAGGAGTCATTCACGGAGATCACAGAAAAAAGGATAATTCACATATAACGTCACGTTGTAGGAGGATAGGCGTTTTTACAAATCGTGTCCACATGTAACATAGATATTAGGAAGGGGGCACTTATATGTTTTACGTTACACAAAATGATCAAGTTCTTGAGTATTTGCTTCATAACATTAATTTTTTTTCTTCATACGCTGAATCAACTTAAAGTTAATAACAACGTCGATTATAGATATTTTGCTTGAGTATCACATTCGGCCACTATCGTAGTGTTTCAATCTACGAGATTTTGTTTCATTCAAAAGTCTTCTTTTATACGCTACGCTCTAACGATACAATCAAGACGTAAAACGTGTGAATACAGCACAATATACGGATTCCGAATATGACAATGAAAAAAGAAATTAATCTTCACAAGAAATTATATTGAGTTTGTTTATTTCATTGTCTCGTTAGGAAAAGGAAAAATACTATCCGTTGTGAAATTCAATACTTCGCATGAAGAGCAAAACTTCGGATGTTTTACGGATTATGTTTTCTCTCGGAATACGTCGGTGGATGACTGACAAAAACGGAATTTTCTCAAGGACGAGGTATATATTTTTGGTAGTACTCGATACGGTTTGTGTCACTAATGATTATCTAGTTCGCTAACTGAGCTAGCCGTCCACAAAGACAGTGATAAAGTTCCTTTCGCAAATATTTCAAGGTTGTAAACACATTCAATATTAAATTTCAACAAAATGCACATTTTCTATTAAAAAAATTGAAACATTTTTTCAGAAACATCTCATATCAATGTAAAATGGCGCTGCCATCTTTTCCTAGGCAACAGGTAGAATAATATAGGAAAATAAATATTGAAAGAAGAGTCGACCTGCCTCGTCAATGTGAGTGAAATAAACAAATTGCTTATCTCCAGAATATAAGGAACTCTCGTTTTTCCCAGAGAACGCTCTTTGTTTTTCTTCCGACCGCCATGCCGGGCCCGAGGGTCTTCGAACGCATCGATTGCGTCGCTTCGTCGTCCCTCCGCGAGCACAGTCTGCGGCTGTGAGCAGCTGCCGCCGCGCGGACGTCAGGTGAGTTTTTCTAACGTCGTGGCGGGGCGAGGGACGCGGAAGGAGGGGTAGCGGTCATCAAAAAGTAACTACGGGAGCTGAGTGGCTTGCGGGCTACCGCTCTGCCTCCTCCACCTCCGCTCCATCTTCACCTCCACTCACACGGACGCCACCGTAACCACCGCCGAAGACCATAGTCTCCTCTACCTCTAGCACCCCTTTCCATCTACATCGTCACCGTCTCCTTCCGCATCTCCTATCTGCGTCTCTCCACTTAGGCCACGTTCACCCCCGTGTCCCCGATGAGTCCGACACCTTGAAGCAACAGGTGCCATGCCACAAGCGTCGCTTTGGCAGCTTCCAGTCGTGATTTGCGGAGACCACGAAGTGCCTCGTCGACGACCCTCGTCCCGCAACACGACTTGACTGCCTCCACTCATGGCGACGTTTACTCCGACTCCGTCATCGGCGCATCAGCATCGCCGCGAGACATTCTGGACTGCATAGCCAACTCTAAGCCAAATAATGATAACACAAAGAGCAAGTTCAAGTTGAGTGGTTGTCCGTAGGCGATTAACAAACTCTGATTACAAAAGCAGACAAGAATTAAAGAGCATTTTTCAATATACTAGGACGAAACTCACAATAAACAGATTGATTAATTAATTTTCAACGGCAAAAACTTAAAGTAATGAATTACTTCTATACTGAGGAAAATAGAAAACAAACAATGAGATCATTCACGCTATAGCAATAGCAATATAGATCATTCATGTTATCAACACAAATATAAAAATTCATGGACAAAAAAACAAAAAATAAAAATAATCCATTTGATGAACTAGTAATAATTTAATTCGCAGAAAAAATACTCGCATGTAAACAAAATCGAATGCTCTCTCATTAATACACTCCACTGTGACATGCATGTTAAACACTTTTTACTTACATTCTTCTATTTTAGTTTACATTTCTTGATTCAGTTGGCTTTAAAAATAAATGTTTAATAATTTTATTTAATTCTTCTCAAAACAAGCATCACCTGATAATCCAAAACCTCATCATAAGAACTTATTCATAAATAAAATAACATTTACGGAAGAAAAGATTTGAGTAAGATCCAATGGTTGACCTCTTCTTTCATTGTCATCATTATACACCACTTTTTACGTTTCTTCCATTGTTCGTTGACAGCGACGGTGTTGTGGTAAGATATTTGCTCCAATCTTACGACGAAGAGAGGGAACATGGGTACGATACCCAACTGAGGTTTCCCTCACTAATTCCAGCACGTTATGTTCCCCAGGAATCCCAATTCCTTCCTCCAAATCACGGTAAGATGGAAGAGTCGGACTCAGGATCTGAACTTAGGATACGACAGGGCCGTTCACGCTAACGCTCTACAAAGCCGCAAAGGTTTGCACTGGCTCGCAGTCCAGAGCACGAGAGCGCTGCTCGCAGAAATACTGGTCACGTCACACAGAGACGTATCCCACGCATTCGCTAACAAATTTAGCGACGAGATTTAGACGCTCTATTACGTCATTTATATTGGAGTGAACGACACTAAAGTAAATTTTCACATAATATTCTTCTTAGAAAAAGAAATTCAACTCTAGAATAATTTAAAACTGAAAATAATGCAAATAAACAAATACCTCACAATAATTTCAATAATAACTGGTATTTTATAACAGAAAACCTATCATGAAATCTTATGACAGAAAACCTGAAAGTCTTCCATGAAAATAAAATACAAACTTCTTACATTTATGTTGCGTACGTAAAATGTAGGTCTTCTCATGAAAACATAAAGTAACAAACAATTTAGGAAGACCACCTCCACTCTTTTTTTAATATTGTAAGTTGTAGTACTATGACCCCGGTCCCACAATAGTATTTTTCCTCTTTTTGTATTAATAATAACCTTTTTGGATCGAAATTGCAGTGAACATTGTTATAATACCTCCCATCAATCTCCGCTGATGGTGCGCGACGCCGTCGTACGAATGTCTCGCGTTGTGTGCGAGGCGCGCCAACCAGACGCTCCAGCCCGGCAGGTTCTCCAGCGCTCTCATTAAATGCACATTGCTGCTCCTCGTTTTTGCCAGACGCTCCGCGTAACCCTGGCAGTCCGCGACGAACACATTGCGATGCTGCTTTACAGCTCCTAAGATTTCTCCGGTGCGTTCCTTCATTGTGCTTAATGCGTTGAGATACAGACGTATATGCTTTTGCGTGCACATCTAACAATACATTTATAAGGTTAGTGAGGCTATGTCTCCCGTAATTTTGGTTTGTTTAATGGGTGACAATTCGCAAGAGATTTTTTACACAAAAATAAATGCTGATAGAAACGTTCGAACAATACTGTCGGTTAAAAATGTTGCTGCATGGGAGTATGGACGAGCTTACCGGAGTTATCTTCGTGCGTACATTTGTTTTAATTTCCTAGGTCACAGAATTCTTTTTAAAGTCAATTCAGTAATTGATATTCTTTCAATTACACCTTCCTTACAAGATTATGTCTTTCCGAAATGAGAATTTAAGGCGTTCTTATAATTCCGTACACAACCTCAACATGTCGCGTACGATAAAAACTCTTTTTTTTCATCAACATATCAAACATTATATTCGAATTTCAAGTACTCTTCCAAGGTGCCTGAGTTAGTACCAAAGAATATCCAATAAAAAGCCGGACAAAATCACGCGACGAGAATTCCTCAGTATTCTTTATTCGAACATTAGCCCTCGTAAGAATTCTCCGAAGTTCATGTTAAATACATCCCAGGGGTGTGTTTTTCACCGAGGACCTGTCCATTACTCGAAATATTTTATGGAGTCGAGCAGGGTGCGCCCGGGTTGCGTATATCGGTGGGTGGTGGCGGCGTTCATCATCGCGCGACAAGGTTCTTAGACTGAACTGTCCGCTGGACGCGCCAGCACGCCACCAGCACCATTTTACGACACGGCCTCCCCGTTAAAATCCCCACTCCTCCCGATGCCCTCCAATCGGGGAACTCAGTCTCAGTGAATTTATTCGAAAAGGAGGAGCGCCTGAGTAAGAGTATGAATATTCACAAGAATACGTTCCATTGACTTAATTGGAGCAGTTTCTATAAACCTTGGGTACTCAGTCCAGTCATAACAAGTTGGCGAAACGAATATGATGAACTATTTCTATATGAGTTAATAAAAATCACAACGAGCCTGCAAACAACTGTAGAATAAAAAATTTCTATTACTGAAGGGTGACGTATATTATATTCCAAAATTTCTTCAACAGTACTGAATGTCATAGTAGTTGGCGGAGTAAAGGACTGAAATTCTACGAACTCACTCTTTGGGGATGTTATGCTGGGTAAAGATTACTTAGCAAAAGGGTGCATGAAGAACCGGGAGCTTACTTAGTGGTCATATGTAAAATAGCAATATTTTTAGAATATAATTCACAAATCACGGATGGTTCATGTGGTAACACGATTGGGGCTAATAAAACTTTGAGCAGCGCCACTTATTTGGGATTTTTCTAGCGGCAACTACCCTCATAAAGGCCCATTGAAGAATACACAGAAGGGTATTTTCGCTCCTCATGGTATTCAATGAGCATTACTAATGGATTTTGTCCGGTAAGTTTAGTTAGATTACCATCCTTACGTGAAAGATCATTGTAAGCAAAAAAATTCTCGCCATGTATTTCAAACCCCAATATTCGTATCCTGGAAAAAATATTTAGTTTACGACACACAATGGATAATTACACCATAATTCAAAAAATTATTTCTTTAATGCTCTCCATAATTTCTTCATTCGTTAAATAAACGTCATTTGTGAATGAGGTTTCAAAACTCGATTCACTTGATGTAATCAATCCCTATATAGTGCGTGAAGTAATTTACCCACCATTAAGTGAAAGCAGACAATCATGTCAATTTTATCTAATTTTATTTTAGTATTACATAATATGGTCATGTTGCTTTGAAGAACACTGCGACATCACACTGTAAATCATCACAAGTGAATATCCATAAGGATTTTATTCTTTATGTGAGATGTAAGAATGATGAATTAAAAAATGAGCCTTTCATGTCGGTGTTAACTTGTCATTTTATCGAAAACCATACGAGTATACGTCAGCACGTCTGAGACCATTTCAAATTACCTCGAGTTATCAAAAACATACCGTATACAAGGCAAATGCACTCCAGGATGCACCGATTATAGAACATCTGCCTCTCCAACATCATAAACCAAAGATCCGTGGAACGATAAATATTGCGGAAGAATGTTAAATAAACCAGCGTTTCTGAGATTCGTGTCTACAAAAAATCAGTTCTGTTGATTCAATATTACTTCTTATCACTTTATCCATATACCATTTCACCATACACAACTTACAAGATGTACAAATATTCCTTAAATAAAATACAATGAATACTTTTTACACCAACAATACATTTGGAGATTTCCTAGAGGCTACAATATGCACTATGGAGATACCCATGGACAATTCGAGACAATGAACCAAAGCAAATTCCTCCAACATTCTTTGCGAGAAAAATGAAATCCAGAGTGAAAGAGAGAAGGCCCCTCCATTCCAATTGTGTTAATTTGATATTACACAATTCACTGATCTATTTGTGTCTGTGCCATGTATTTTGAAATTTAAACGCGTACATTGGTAAAATAGTTCTGAATTGTGTTCAAATGCAGATATATACGCTGAATAGTCTTACGACGACGTTGATATCAAATCTAAAACTACATTAGACCGTCTTTTGACCATGAATAATTTCATTTGTCTAACTACAATCCGAAAAACACTTTGACAACTCCAACAAAAGTGAGTCAAATTTAAGAGATGAACATTTAAGGGAATACATTAGGACTGAAAGACTACTAAACATAGGAAATGTTCGTAAAAGGAACAGTTCATGGTAAGTATAAGAAAGCTGATCTTACCCCAATGGGCTGCTGGTAGAACCTCTCAAGATGACTGCAATTTTTGTGTCCTACGTATGTACTAAGTATTGATTTTTCCAATATACTTTTTACGAAATAGCTAATGTAAAAAAACTAATTTTTTTTATAGCTTTTCAACAATCTACTTTATCAACAAATGAATCATTGCATACCAAGTATATGTACAACGTGAAGCTTTTTTGACAGTTGCTCAACCATGTCGGTAAAAACTCCAGTATTTGTAGTCCGAACTTCTTCCTCTTATTTTACAAGAACGCTCATGTTTCGCGACTGACTCTGCCAGCAATGCATTTGGATTCCGGTGCATCAAAAGAGCGAACGAGGAACGAGGAAGCTCCGCTGCTTCGCGAGATCGCGGTGGCCGTTGACTTCTGCGAGCCATGCCATCTGCTCGAGTCGCTGTCCAGCACAGAAGCATTATAGGGTCCGAAACAGATGTTGAAGTTGGCGTTGGTGGCGGCAGCGCCGAGTGCCGAATGACACGACGCGACAGATGGCGCACCGCTCAACCCCGAGGGCAGCCACGATCGGGAACACGCTCAGGGAATTGGTTGCGGAGAGCAGGAGAGGATTTCGTGATAGACGGTCGTGTGGTAGGAATGCCCTCAAACACGGCCAGGGGATTTAATGTTAATAGCGTCATGAAATATTTGCGAAAGCAGGTAAGGAGCGTAGTCAGTCAGCATAATAGGTAGAGCTGCCGAAAAGCTGGATTCAAATTCCGGAAAGATCAGAAGATTTCCGCTCGTGCCTTTCGTCCATTAGACCTTCTCAGCCGCTTTAAATGAGAACCGAACAATATTCCAGGGACTGAACGTCCGGAGGGTGATGCTGGCCATATCACTTCTCTTCTTGTGAGACACTAGGACACTAAAAGTATTAATAGTTACAATTAAAGCATAATTTATCATATTAGGGATTGTGAAAAGTTTTGTTTTGCACAACAATAACATATAACGCAAAGAATAGTATTCTAAAAAATTAGAAAGTACCATGAACCACTCTATGAGATAAAACGTTCAATGACTTCAGAGGAGAGGGAAAACGAGTGACAAGGCGACTGTGATGGAACTTAATGTGTGGTACATGCACTTACAATAACTAGTATAAAATTAAGGATGTTATGTATAAATTCTTCATAAATTGAATTTAAATTTAATAACTTACATTAACAAATCGTCAATAAATTTCTGAATTTTGTATTAAAACTATAAAATTAACATTAATGATATCATAAGAATCGCAGATGTTTCATTACTCAATTTTCATACTGTATACATTTTTCTTTTTTTTCTGCTATTTCAAATAGGAGTAATAAATTATATATTTTTTTTACATTCAAGAATCTTACAATCATGTGCATTACTCCCCAAAAAACATTTTGCCTTATGTGGTATGCTTGTAATATTCACTTCTTAACGAACAAGGGATTTTATTAAATTGGACATTTTTTTCGCATCTTATGACACTAAAAACAAAATCAGTCAATATGTGCCTTTTTATGTTTTTCCACTATGTATTTTCATAATTTTAGCTCAATGAATCCGGTGTAGAACGTGAAAAAATGGTAATACATAAATATTACAGTTCATCTCAGAGAACCGATTTTGTATTTGTCGTTTTCTAAATAGTATTTTTATTCATCTACTTCCCACTCTACTTCTAGGGGTGCTACATATGTTGTACTCCCACCGGTAATTAACTTTTGCTTGAACGGTGCCGGGAGTATTACTATTTTTCTCATTGGTCCCCAAAACTATAGATTCGACACTAATATTGATCATTTTCGATAATTTCTAAGTATAAGGTTATCTTTATGAGGGATGAATGTGAACTTTAATGGCATTATAGACTAATTTTTCCCTTTATTTTGAACGTCAAGAGTGTAAACTTTTATCAATAATTCCTGAAATTATGTATTAAGGTGTGGAAAATAGGGGATGGGGTGAGTTTCTGATATATGTGTAGCGTTCTTCCTCTTGGTTTGAAGGTCAAGTCTGAAAAATTTCATCATACTCGGAATGAAACACTACATTTGCATAAAAGATCAATTCCGCTGTCCACGACACACTTCATATTTATTCCGCTATCCACTATTCTTCTATATAGAGATTTATACGTTTAATCTGATAGTTTTGTCCAGCTAGAATCCCATTCTATCCCAGTGTGCGGCACTCTAATTCTCCGTAAACCCCGAGGAAACCCCTAGGGATATTTTGGGCGAGAATCAGAATATCCGGTCCAATTTTCCTGTATTATTTCTAGAGGGCGATAACGTATGGGTACTTTTCGAATACTTTCGAGAGATATCATAGAAAATGAAACAGTGAAAATGTTATAAGAGTCAATTCATTAACCACGGCCTCATATGCGAACATTACCCAGCTATGTCCTCTCCCAGGATTCGAATGCACAACCTAAAATTCAGAAACTCAAAAAGTTTACCACAACCGGCTACTTGTCTATCGTCTAAGAATTATGAACACAAGCCAATGAATGTACTTAGTTCACGATCGCGAGTCAACATAGGATATTAATCAACAACAGATTGATTTTGAAAAATTAAAAGTTACCTGAAAACATACGTAAACTCTTAGTTGCGTTTTAGATCTACAGAATAATACTGATTTGTCTCCTTGGATTTGATCGCTTGAGACCTATTTGATTAATGGGTAGCGAGTCCATACATCTTGGCTTATTAAGCAAGGAATTTACAACGTAGTCAACATACGAGGAATTTGGTCAAAATATGATGGGAAATTGGTTTGCAAATGAACCTTTCTGTGTCACTGTAGGAAAGTCATATAGTGCATAAATGCTCTGAGTGTAAACATGCACAACTGATTTAATTTGAAGGTGTCTGCGTTGAATTCTCAATTATTGGAATCATACTTATTCGAACTTCAAAATCGGGAGCTTAAGAACAGTGGAAGAAGAAAACGCTCAATGTCTTCCCCCTCCCCACAGATTTCTTTATTTCTGTCGCGCCTTCCCCTTCCCCTGATCCAGACCCACCCACGCAGACGAGGGTAGCCACGCCTACTGGGTCTAAGGTCTGTATCCGATGGCCCCCGGCCCCACTCCGATCTCCTTCACAACAGTATAGACGTCAACAATGCCAAAAATGAACAGTAAACATTCTTCTCTCGAGCAGAAACCATTTGGTATTTCTGAACCCTCCAGCAAGACACGAATTCCCCATAAAATACTGTTTAGAGATTTTTCGCTGCAACTTCTCCTCTGGAACGTAGACGTAAATTTACCACAGCATACTCTCGCTATCAGTAATATGCAAATGAGAAGCCTTTTAATCTCACTTTTATGATTACCATTGTTTCTAATATCGTGCAGCGGTGGAATAATGCATTCTACAGGACATACGCGGCTGTAGATGCAGTGTTCCAAGGGTCGAAGAGATCTCGGCGAGGTAACCTTGGTCGGGCGGCGGCGCGGTGGGCGGCGGTAGGGAGGTCAGCAATGGGAGTGATGATCACGGTGAGAAGGGGGGGTGCGGTCGGGAGGCGGGGCCGGGGACGGCGCGTGGGCGCCGTGCTCCCTATCTGACTACGTAAAGCGGTTATGACAAAAAGGAGCAATAATTTTATGGGAGCTGCTAAGAGGGCAGCGAGGTCATCTTAGCTCCCGCCTCCCAAGCATCACTTCAGATGCTCAATTCTCCGACGCTGTGGCGTCACTGAGATTTGCACCACCAGGAGCCCTCACTCAATTAGCAAACCCAGTCAAATACACCTTCTCTAAAGAAAGTATAATTTTTGTCGAACTAAAAATATTCTCCTATGCGAAAAGGATTCTTTATTTTATCTTCTTTAATTATTACAATACCGCTAAACTTGTCTAAGAATAATTACTTCAATGATTATAGAGTCAGTTCATGAGTCGATAGCAAAAAAAAGAAGATATAAATTCTCGTGGGAAAAATCAAAATGAAATTTTGTTTCGTTCTTGAAAGAGCGTTGCTTCAAAAGTAAGCTGATTGTGTACCAGAAAGAAAAAAACGCAGCACGTAAAATATGCACATACCAGAGACAAGTTCTGCTTCAAAAACCTACTGGGTAATAGTCACTGACGGTCATTGTTTAGCTCTTAATATCACGGGTGCTATTTTACAAATCAATTTAATCTAGAAGAAAAGACCACATTAAAAATTCATGTGAGCAAATAGACCAAAGAAACATGGTGTCCTCGAGACTAATTGAGCCTTATTAGTCTCTACCTCCAATAAATACGGATTAATTGTCAATGGTATATCAATGTTATGGAAATCGGTTAAATGGGAATTTTTTAACATAATACAACAAAAAGCACGAAACATTATAAATTCTTGAAACGATGAAATATGCATACACACTGACTTGCCCTAAACAGGGATTGAAGAATAGAAGCTGTAAATACTTTTCTTTCCCTACTCATAATACGTCGTATGATTTACCTCGAAATGCGTCAGTTTTTACAACCCCTACCGTTCCCGGGATCAAGTCCCAGTAGGTCTCGGGATCATTACTCATACCTCAACTTCCAGATAGGCTCCCAGGTCGACTCTGACTGTTCCAGTCTGAGTACCGGTCTATCCTGGGAGTTTGTCGCATTTGCACCCAGGGACACTTACTTAGGGACACTTTAACTTATCTACCTGCGCGGTGGAGGGTCATTCGTTGGCCATGTGGCCGGTAGTCCTTAGGGTTGGACAAGGAACACAGGAACGCTTACAGACTGTCGTCGGCGAAAACGTGTGGCCCTCCGACACTCAATATTTTGAAATGTTCGAGATCTTTCGCTAGACTTGCAACGGTATATTTTATGGATTTATTTATGAAGATGGATTTATTACGTCATTTTGTTTTTATTCTGGAAGAACTTAACTCGTTTTATTTCTGAAAATAATTAGAAAGACGAGAATTTGATATCGTCTTTTGAATTTAGGTGATCGTAATTTCTATACATATACGCCGTTGTGACTGATCGATTGACAACGCGCAGAACAAGTAGTAGAAATACAATATTACAATATTTCTAAAACATCAACATCACTCATCCCCAAGAACATCTAGATCTCCAACCAATACTCCTCCACACAAAGTACATCCTGCTTACTTAATGGACTTGGTAATTGTGGAGCTTTAGCAACATTATCAAAGTATGATAAATTAAACGGCGTTTCTATGTTGCTCATTGTTTTATTGGTAGTAGAAAGCTTTTTCGGCTGCATAGCAACCATCTTCAGTAACATACACTGAGTACTCATACTCAGTGTATGTTACTGAAGATGGTTGCTATGCAGCCGAAAAAGCTTTCTACTACCAATAAAACAATGAGCAACATAGAAACGCCGTTTAATTTATCTTACTTAATGGATCAAAAAAGTTTTAATGCATAAAAAACCAAGCCCTGAGGATGGATAGAATATATCCGAAACGTTGGCGAGTTACGCAGTGTTTTTTTTTCTTTTAGTCTACTCCTCAAGATAGTAATCCTGTAATACCAAGTGGACAAGAAATATACAACATTGGAATGCATGGGAAAATATTAAGAAAACGTAAGACAAAATAATGAAACAAAGTATTCTTGAATGAGTATATAAATGTCCATCAAATTCTAGATGTTTGCAACGCATCTTCATACAGACCCTCGAAAACCCAGTTATATTAATGGATCTGGACGTGTTCCATTCGCAAACATGCGGAAAACAATGCCTTCATCCAGAATTCCCTGGTTCGAGTCCCGGCGTGTGACCAAGGCGATCACAAATCTTCCTGTAGTATCCCTTCAGCCATGTAGCTTCCGTAGGGCCAGCGTGACTCGTGATGCCCAGCAGGAGAGAGACGGCGACTCCAGGAAGGAAGCGGCGAGGCGGGGCTGCACCTGACAAGCGAGAGCAGTGGCGCGGCGTCCGCCGCACCGCGCCGCCATCGACCGCGCAGCGGGGGGCAACATTTAAATCACGACGCGTCTCCGCCACCGGTCGCTGCCCGCAGCCGCCGCCACCGTTTCCTTCAGCGCTACCGCATTGCCGTCATTCCCGCCTCGCGTCGCCATTCACTGCCTAAATGGAGGATCCGCGGGCACTTCCCTCCCCAGGGATACAGGTCCCTTTGTGTATTTATAATGCCTTCGTGTATTTAATGCTCTCTTCATCTCCACATCGAAAACAGATGGGGCAGACATTGGCTACTGAATCCTGCGGGTTCATTTAATCTTGATGATAAAGTTTGTTATGCACTTAAATGAGTGGAATTCTCTCACCTGTTTAATTTACTCGTCAAGATGTGTAGTCATTTGGGCTAACTCTCGCCCTAGTTAAACGCGCCTGAGTCGATCCTAAGGAAGTTTGAGCAATTATTTCTTGGGGTAAGTCTCTTGATAATTCTTCATTCTTCGACCAACATAGTCTCCGTTGAGACCCATCCCTAATTGTTTCGCCCATTCTCTTCCCGTAACTTAACGTTCGAGAACGCTTCAATGTTACACGCTAATGCAGGTTTCGAAGTATAATTACAGAATCATCGTAGATAAAAGGTTAGGCTAAGGACATATTAGGTAAGCAGCACGCAATTCTGACTAATTTAATTTGCCAGGACCGGCTATTCTAACCAGAGGTTTCATTACTCCGTCGAGAGCAAATGCGGGAGTAGGACCCTACATAACGGGTCCACAGTCTGCACGTGACCTTCCATCATCCAGCAGATCACAATGCTATAAGTTAGAAGAATGACTATAAAGGAGACGGCTAGTTGTGAAATATGGAATCTCCGTACTACACTCACCGCAGTGTGTGACATACAAAAACACAAATTGATTCAGACTGAAATGCTGAAATATTATTTTAACACAGTATTTTTTATTTAAATGAAATTTATTTCTTAAACTTACAATCTTCAATGCTACAGACAAAAATATCTTGAAAATAGATTGCACTTCTACACGCTTTCTTTTACACAGCATATTGGGTAATAGTTAGATATTGAGCGTAAAAGAAGGGAAGGATAATTTTAAGACAGTGCCTTGAAAACTATACTATTTAGCGCATTCAAAAGAAAAGGTCGGAACAGTTAAAAAGATGAAATTATGCATTTAAAAACGGACATTGGGTGGCGCTTTTAATAAAAATTCTTGTTCCATTTTACCTTCCTAATTGGAATTATGAGGTGCATAACAAGTATATATCAATTTGTACAGTAGTTTTCTATGTAGAAATCATAAAATTTGGAATCAGTACATAACTGCATTATTTAGTATGATCTTGATTTTATACCAAAACAAAACTCAACAATAAAAACTATGTCCGATCTACAATGGAAAGAACGGAATCAAATGGAATTCCTAACAATATGTTCAAAAATGTTTTCTACTTAAAATTACGGTTGTGTACACAAGTCATTACATTTGCAGTGACATGATTTTTTATTTACTCCAAGCTTTCACATAAAATAAAATTAGATCTTTTTTACACCGTTCCGTTAATATTCACATCTGTCGCAAGCAACTGAACTTAGTTACATCGTATCAGAGGGTTAGTAACACCCGGATCCGTTTGCAGGGAAACTCGACTAATTACGCTCGGCCATGAAAATTTTGGGAGAAAATTTAGTATTGACAAAGCAGTGTATTAATAACACTACGTATTGAATAATGAACTAAGCATATAAGAAATTAATATGTAAAATGTGTAAGATAACTGGCTTACAGTTCATATTCATTCGTTCTATGTCGATTTAATGCAAATTCGAGTCAATGTATTTACATATTCATATATCTTTCGGGTTAAAAAATTTCATGAGCGCGAGGGGGTTCTCCTAACAGTAGTCAGCTGTTATTAAAAGTTAGTTACCTGCGCGACTGCATTCCTTCACTATCTAATGTTTTCTAATACAAGAGCCCGTTTCTTTCGAACACCTGAAACGAACATCAACATTATTTAACTAAAGTAATATGAAACCTTTTAAAAAATTTGCGTACAGTTTCTTGACATTTACATCTTAATGAAACTTCTAGAGGATTGATTAAAATATATTATACAACATGTGGATAATCATTCTGTTCATCTTCCTAAAATATGACAACAAGCGAAGATTCTCCAAGTAATGGTGTTCATCAGAAATAGTTTACGTTAAAAAAATTAATAAGTCTGTTCCTCCTCAACGAACCCCGAGCTACTCCAAAAACAGAGTATCAGACTTTATGTGCTAACTTATGAAGAAATTTCATGACACACAGTTTGCTCAACAAGAATGCATGCAAACACGCTCTCATAAATTGTGGAGAGTGTCCTTAATCTCTGTCTAACAAATATTTACGATTATTGCTCATCTTCCGGGACATATGTGGCACGTCCCATTGTATCCTCGTTATAGCCCAAATTATCATCATGCAACTACGCGAGTTAAAATAAGCGAAGCATTACAAGACAACGCACATCGCTGCCATATTTCCAGATGGAATCCCCAGAACACCACTCATAATTTGTGTCGGAAACAATTATCTGTTGGTAGCTCACTCTACCCTCAATTGGGAAAGTGAATGGAGGCATTTACTAAACGTGGAAATGTTGAACGGCAACAATCATCGAGCTAATTACCCTAATGGTATGGAGGAAGAGAGAGGCAAAATAATCACTTTTGTTTTATTAACGTGTGAAACAAAGTGGAGTGCGTCAAAATATTGAGCTGAAACAACGCTTTACATAACTCATGATCGGATTCCCTAGATATAAGGTGAATATTTTACAGGTCTACATAACACGCACACATTTCAATAACAGCATAAAAACAACAATCAGGTCTGACTTTGAAAAGTCGCTCCGAAGAAAACTCGCCAGACTTCAGACCAATAGAAGAGAGTGGTCACAGTATGGGGAATGGAGAAAGGACTTCACAAGAAACTTGACTCGGACACAACAAAGAGAAGAGTTTCAAAAGAGGGTAAGCGATGAAGAGTAGTCACAAGTCATTGAAAGAGAGGAACATAATGCTAGCAGATGTGAAAATGAAGATGTTGAAAAATTAAATTGAACGGAAGAAAGGTGGAAATCATAACACGAGCATATGATTATCAGAAGTTTCGGAACGATACATCCCGAGAAAGAGAGATAAAACATATATAGAAAACAAGTCACGAAAAATTAAATGAGGGGAGACGAAGAGGGAAAATGATCATGATATGGAAGATCTACAGTGTTGAGGTGCTTGGAGAAGAATGTGAAGGTTCAAAGAAACAAGTTGAGAGCCAGCGGAAATGGAGGATGGAGAGAGGCACGGGAGCGGGGAGCAACGCTCGAGGCGTGGAGTGGCAGGCAGGCGTCAGGACAGCCGAACTAGATCAGCCTGTTCGCCGTCGACCGCGGAAGCACACGCTCCGGACAAAGAAAATTTAGTCTCCCAAAGAAATCGACTGATTTGCCCGTCGCTCGCCCGTGCCTGCCGCTCGCCAAGTGCTCATGCAAAAGGGAGTGGTTCTAATGAGCAACGACGTGCATATTTCCTTTCCCGAGGTCGTCATCCACATTTTTTAGGAAGCAGAAATATGCAACCCGTAAAAGGATGCAAAGCTCCCGTTGCCGCCGAAGTCAGTCTCCATTCACAAAGATGCTGTGTAATTTCCGAACGAAGGGAGACCAGATAGAAAACAACTGGTCTGTCCTGAAGACAATCTGCGGACTTGGGAGGCAGGTCTGGGTCACGGGAAGGGGGAAGAGGGGAGGTGGCTGTGCTGTCAGCGGCAGAGCACAAGTCAGACAAAGAGTTGGGACTTAGGTAGGGGAAGGTGGAACGATTTCTGATTGAGGTCGCCTGCGGTGAGGACACCTGGAGGTCGTCGGCGTGAACCCGACTGAGCGGCAAGCGCGCGGGGTGAAGGGGAGGGCTAGGTGGGGCGGCCCCAAGCGTTGCGCGGGACCGGGCGGCGTGGCAAGTGGCAGGGGCGGCGAGGCGCCAGGTCGTCCGACAGACAAAGAACGCGGTTTCCAGCCTCCAGCGCTCGCAGCCTCCACCTCTGCCACCGTCGAACTGCTCTTCCGAAGTCCGCGGGGTCAAGGGTAGAGAGCACCGGTGGCAACCGCAGCGGGCCGCGACTGTACCCCCTTAATGCACTCAGACAAAGGCAACTGGAGCGGTTGATGTTGGAGCCCCCACGAGGTCATCCATGTCCCGAGGTCTTCGGCGGTCAGAGTCCCGAGGTCTTCGCTGGCCATAATAACACACTTCGCTCGAGACGCCACCACTGCGCCGGGGGCAGCCGCAATTAACGAGATTACAGAGCAGGATGGACGGGAGGGGGTGGTGACTCCCGGGAGAGGATACATTCCTGGCGCGGCGAACGCGGGCGGCGGCAACGAACACTGCAACCACCAACTCCGGTACCACCGCCGCGCCGCAGCCATCCGCTGCCGTCACCACCGCAGTCGCATACCCCACTCCCAGCACAACAGGAATGCACGCCGAAATGACAGGAGTCTAAGACGACAACCAATACTGCATCACTTTCAATTCACTCACCAGAATACGAAATATCGATTGACAGCATCTGAGGGATGACCCAGACACCGGACAGCGGGTACACGTGCACCGGAGAGCAGAAAAATTATTGGATCAGTAATTAACGAGATCGTAATCGATATTCCAAAACATCCGTTCGTAAGAATCAACTTGTGACGTCAACGATATGACAAAATTATTCGTGACCAATCAAATCACCTGCTACCATTTATCCTGACTAAAGATGGAACTTGTACGCTCGTTATCTTTCTTCTCTCCGACGTTAAATACATGTGTGGTGTGCTCCACAAATAGCTGGAACAGAGGAAAATGAGCACCTTCAGTCCGATTAGAGGACAGTCGTAATGCGAGTTCTCGCGTACCTCTTCTGCATAATGAAACACGTGGCTGCGGCGGCCGCGTGGCCAGTACAGCGCGTAGTTCCTCGGCGCTGAGCATAGTGGTGGTCGCATTATGCGCGATAAACATCACTGCGGCGGTCGTTTCCGCCCCCATCCGCGCTCGGATCCACAGGGGGACCAAGGGGCACGTGCCCCGATGGACGGGTAGACGACGGACATACCAGTCGCGAGCGTCAAGAAACAAATCTTCCACATAAAGAGGCCGGTATGAAAGTAGTTCGCTCGCACACACCCTGACACTAATTAATGCAAGGTAGAAACCAGCCGGGTCTTCACAAGCACAAGCTTCTGCTTTGGGTATAATTTCATTCCATTATAGTCGTTCAGAATAAAAAAATGTAGATTTCTACAGTATTTTTCTTTTGCAACATATATGCATTATAGGTCTACATTTATAAATTAAAATGTTTTAAAGACAATGAAAAAATTGAAAATAAAACACATAAAATCACTGGCATATTTGTACAAACTGATTGAGCTTTCGCTTTAGTCAGTCAAGGATAAAATGTTTTACAATTTAATTGAAAAAACTTATTTAAAAGTTTGGTAATGATTCAATACGGTGTGACAACTACAGACAAGAGGAAGTCCAGTTGTCCAGTATCTTCTGATTTGTACTCTTGATAATTCTCGAATTTTAATGACTTAAAACCAGCTTGACACAGTTTAACACATTGGCGTAAATATCACTTGATTTTGCGGGAAAGAATCAGATTTTACTAGGAACTCAGGATACTAAAGTTAAGCCATAAGTTGTAGCCAATCATTTGCAATGGCTATAAATAATAATTAGGCATTCAAGTTGAAAATAAATATTTTGAACCGAGCCGAAGTAAAATATTTAATTCATAACTAAAGAAAAATGTTTAAAAAATCATATACATTTCTTTCGGGTGGGTAATTTATCCCTATATCCCAACACGTATTTATGCCACAGGTTACTTACAGATAAAAAATGTTAACTTGGCACAGGAATGAAGAAAATTAAGAAATGTGCTTCATCAGTCTTCCAAAAAGAACCGTAATAATAACTTTGAAATACTCTTAATATAAGACAAATATAAGACAACGAATAAATTCCACATTATTACTTTCAACGCCAAGCAAATAATCAAGAAAAGAAAAGTTACGAGTAAGTTTTATATATATCTCTTATACACATCTAGATGTGTATAAGAGACAGNTATATAATTTACACTTCAAAAAGAAGCTCGGTGTCTCCTTTCCAAAAGGACACGATTTCAAGTTTTGACCAGCAGAAATATTTTCTTAAATTTCACTCCGACCACGGTCACGAACGAGCTTTTCCTTACCTATATCACTCTAGTCGTGTTGCATGTACGAGGTTTAATGCAAAGGAGAGCTCGCTGCGTGATGGAAGATCCCTTACTATGTCATACCGCGAATGAATTACTCATCTAAATGAAGCAGAAGGAAAGCGGGTAATATTAACTCATAATAACCACGATTATTCATTTATTTCCTATTTTTGACGAAGTGAATTCCATACCATGCTCTTCCACCCAACCACATTATTTGAGGGAAGGAATTTGGAAGGAGGGATGCTGGGTTGTATGGGAAGGAAATGAACAGAACTGACGTTTGTCTAGAGTACGTGAGGGTACCAGCTGATAATTTCATCCATTTCGGTGGAAACCAGCCGCACGCTTTCACCCAACAGAAGACTGGTTACAAAGAATGAAAACCCTTTACCAACCTCCAGTAAGTTATTAATAAAACAACGTCTGAAAATAAAAAGACACATTTAGAATTTATTAATATCGCATTTTAAAATGTCCAGCATTATTGTATTGTCACACAGAACGATGATAGGAACAGCGTTTTCGTATTCATCGTCAACATTTTCTCGAAATACTGACCTCCAAAAGAGTGTGGCAATCCATTAATTCATTGAATGACATGATGGAGGTTGGTACCCCACCTTGCACTCCCGGAGAGGAGCAACAGCGAACATCAGGAAGCAAGTCTTCCCTCCATTGCCGACGCTTAACGCATCCCCCTTCTTCCGCCTCACACAGACAAGTAGGCAGGTTAACATTCCCCAAGGCGTGCGGACGGCTCCCCTCACTTCTGTGCCATCCTGTCTGCTACCGGCGGCGGTGTGGCGCTCCCCTGGCTCGCGCCCGATTGCCGCGAGAAGCAGCATCTGCAGGTGCAACAGCTGTCGGGGCCACTAATCAATTTGGCAGGCAGCGTGACAGCGGCGACGACGACGACGGTGGAGGTAACAGGAACGACAAACGGAGGAGAGAGGCGAGAAAGTGGAGAACAGGGTGCATATAAACGGATGCAGCAGACCCACACCAGTGGAGAGGAGGCAGGTAGGCGCAGCGGACAGGTGGCAAGGCAGATTTGCGAGTCAAGAAATCACTTAGCCGAAGTATATTTTAGTCTATCATATATATGCTCCTAAAATTAGCAAAGATTTTTACACAGATTTGTACGTGTCCGCTACAGCTCATTCACGAAGAGGACAATTTCTTTCAAAATTATTTAGAACGTGATAAGCTCCACCTGTAGATTTCTAGTGGAAGGAAATTTGAATAGTACTTCTCACGTCACTCAAAGCGATTATAGGTTACTGTGTAATCTTGTGCTATGTGGTCACATAACATTATGAACTTCGAAGAGAGGGTAATGAGCAAGGCCAAGACATAAGTAATTCTTGTTCATTACCCTCTTTAATATTTTGGAAAGTATTCACGGTACGATGTAATACGATATGTTTGCAATAAGACAACAGTACTGTTATCAGCTTATATATGTAACACATGAAGGAGTAACACTTGTGTATCGAAATTACCCTAAACAAGTTATTTAATATAAACGATAACTTGATGTCTTGAGCGTATTAATGAGAATAATCGATAATAATTTTTTAATTCGTAAGTAATTTATTTATCAATCATGGACCTCCAGCTTGATTAATACTTATAAAAAAGGGTGTCTAGTATTGGATATGGAACAATTTACATTAGAAAATATTATTAAAAGAGACACATTATTTCAACATCCCCACGTTGTTTGTAAAATAATATTTCATTTTAATGTGCTTATCTCACCCTATCACGTAAAACTCCTGTCATCCTTTTTCTTCGTCACATTGAAAGCACAAAGAGTGTAAAAAGCAATCAAGACAATTTTTAAGGAATGAAGAAAACATTCGATGGCTGCAGTACTTTGTCTCCGTTGCAAAAAAACCTGTTGTCTTCCTCCTCGAGGGTAGGATATGATTTAGTCGGCACGACGGAAATTGCAGATTCATGAACCAATCAGAAAACGTGAAAATCAATCTCACACTCATTCATAGTGAGAATCAATCCAACTTACGAACTGATCAAGTATTTTCGAATGCACTGGTTAAATAGATAGAAAATCGCAATACAATAATTTGTGTCAAATTATGAACTCATTACTCATCTGAACTCATGTAAACGATTCAAAATCGAAAAGAATTGGCCACACATAACCTACCCAAATTACTGAACAATCTTTTACCTTATTCTCCGGGAAAATAAGAATAAACGTGAAAAGAATTATACAAAAATTACCGAAATGCATGGCAATGGACATGGAATTCTCGCATTTGTGGTAGTACGAATGATTCCGCGGGTAAAAGCAATCTTCCGTGGGTAGTACTAAAGAAAAAAAACTTACCTCATGAATAAGATAAAAAAGATTTAAACTTTTGAATTTAATATTACAATAATACTGAGTATTATCCAGAGAAGTTGTCAGATAATGCTTATTCCATAAGGGCAACAATTACAAAGTTACAGTCTTGCTGCAATATACCTACACGACTAAGACCAAATAAAATAACGGAAAAATTGATATCTATCTAAAACGTCCTCTCACCAAATTATGACCAAACGCCGTTAAATCTTTTATATAGAGGATTATCTCAGAAAATTCGTATAAAGGAACGAACCCAAAGTTCAAGGTAAACTAATTTTAATGATTAAAAACAGAGGATTTTTGTTCTTTATTTCTTGGATTGGTTTATTGAAGTAATGCTTCATTTGAAAAAGATTTTCAATTTCATTGTTCATGAACATTTGTTAAAACCAAAGAAGTGACAAAGAGAAACGCTGCGTCTGTAAATGATTACATAATTCGTAGAAATGAGTAATAGCTCAGATAACTTCTAACTGAATTCCAAATAATCAATCAAAGATGAAAAGGTCGGAATGTTACCACAATTCGCTCTTTTATTGACTGACTCTCAACGATTGTTTCTCAGCCTCTTATTAAGATCAAGAAAAACGTTCTAACCATGGGTGTAATTTCACAGCCTTGCAATTGTCTACGAGACGATGTATAAAACTGAAAAGCAGAGAACTCGAAAGCGAACGGAATGGTAAATACTAAAAAGAAAAGGGTAAAAAAAGAACCGGTTTAAATGATAGAGAGTAAAAGATTTGCGTGAAATAATAGCTTCGATTAATGTTTGAGTTTGTTGTGTGCGTCTCGAAAGATGCCATGTTCGATGTTTCGAATGTGTATCGACGCCGCAAGAGACAGCGTATCTAACAAAGGGAGGAATCACAGGAAGGAACCATCAATATAATAGATTGAAAAAGATGGAACGAGAAATATAAATGAGAAATAATGAAAAATAATATGGCCTGATTAAAAACGGGTACACTGTACCATGGAGAACATACAACAATAACAAAAACAAAATTATGAGTAATTCCACCTGAACGGGTAACGTACCCATTTAGATGCAATTATTTATAATTATTTTCGTTTCTTTCATTCTCGCAGTAGAACACAAGTTAAGACTGGGGGAAAATGTCAAAGACAGGACAGAAGGAATTATTACATTGATCTGAGTTCTCTCCCTCATCAGTCTGACATCCATTCCTAACCAAACATTAAACATAGTACTCGTCACAAAAGATGTTGGAATGGGAGAAACAGATTGACCATACCTCGACCAGCTTCGGAACGCTATCTCAAAGGCCTTTCATTGGATTTTGCAGAGGATGTGTAGCTCTAATTGTGAAGACACAACTCGTCCGTAAAATAAAATGGTGGACTATTACAGTACAAGTTTCATTCAAGATAAAAAATAAATTTGGAAAAATGTACTAGTGTTTCGGTTACGTATTCATCCTTATTATCAATAAAGATGCAATGACTTGTCTGCCATCAAATTCCGGAGTACTTCCTTTACGTCGATGCGTCAAAGAGGGCCTAATTAAAACGACGGCGCCTAGTTATAAGAGCGTCCTGCTATTTCACGATTTATCGCGGGGCTAACCAACGCGGGCCGGTTCCGCGCTCTCTCGGTGCGGACTGGGACTGCCACGCGGGCCTATCTGCCTCGATGACCTGTTCACCCACCGCAGCAGCCACTCCCCACCCCTCGGGTCATGGATGTCAAGCTCATTAGTACCGTCGCTATTCTGAGCCAGCAATAAAAATTGCCTCGGAGGGCCGTCGCGGAGGTGCGCTACGCCTCAACTCGGTGTTACGGATGCCGTAACAAATCCTCAGCCCATCCTCGACGGAAGGAGCGAAAGCATGAATGCAGAATAGGCCAATGGAAATGGAACAAGGCGTAGAGACTAAATTAGTTCTAAATGAAAATTACTTTATTCATCTTATAATAGTTCTGATCAACGAATTTAGATCGGCGCCGAAAAGGAATCCAAACTAAAGCGCATTCGTAGTCGCTCACATTGTGCGTTAGTACAATCTATGGGGTGTGAGGGAATGAAGTTGTGGACAAAGCGATAGAAAAATAAATAAATAAAACCATAACTTTTCATTTATCTGAATATGTTATTATTCTATATCGGTGTTCTGAGTTGGAGACATGTTGTCCAGAAATATATTTCCAAAAACAAAAAATTAAAAAGCCAATTATAATTTAAATTCAAGTGTAGCCTTTTCCAAATAATCCTACGATACTCGGAAAAAGCTAAGTGATACAGCAGTTTAAGGATGCATCTTCGAAAGTCGTTACAAATGAATAGAAATCGTCAAAAACTGACATTTTAAAAGGGTGAATACTAAAGACTGGGAAATTAGGATAGACGGAAAGATAAATAGGAAAAATAACTTTTTCACTTCCGAAACTCAACATCAGACAAGGCTCACCGTGCACAGGACAACCTATTGTATACAGGCCAATGTGCTCAAGTGTTTTCATATCCGCTACAAAGCTTGCTATATATTGCACATTTGCATAATATGGTGAGAAATGTGTTAAGCTATTTGGATTGCAGTGAAGAATAGCTCTATGAAAGCAAACGACGAGAGTGAAATCGTGCAGTTGTGCCAGCAACCATGCGAGTTGCTGACGCAAGCGAGCCAGCGCATCCATCTCAGGTCGATTGATGTGGGGTCCGCCTCGACTACAGCGGAGACTGAGACGGCAACGGTCAAGAGGGCAAGGGTGAGCTGCGCACGCACGCACGAGAAATGAGCTGCACCTGTTGCGGGTTATTTAGCGATGGCTCACAACCCCATGGGAACCGACATCGACGGTGTGTTCCATGGGAACCGAAGCTATTTATTTATTTACTTATTTATTCAGCGGGAAATGTGTGAGGGAAACCCCTTGTGAATGAATACGTCATCCATTTCGGTCGAGCACTGCCCGTGCACTTTCGCTCAGTAATATGTCGGGACTACCACTATACCATCGTTCTTGGTTAAATTAACAGGGACGTCATTATGGCAAATCTACAGAAAGAGGCAAAAACTATATATGAGTGGAAGAGCATACAGAAAAAATTTATGCAGATCTACTAAATCTAGATAAAAACTACTTCGCGAAACTCTCGTTGGCGAAGACGACTATCAATGTGTGAGATATCTCATCACAAGACCTGGGATTGAAACAAGTGTACGACAAAAGAATATACGAAACACTAGTATCAAAAATAGAATGTAGAATTGAATGACTTTGTTTGTGAGAGAGTTAATAAAGAAAAAAGTTCGTGAAAAACCTCTTCGCTGTTAATGCGCTCGAAAAATATAGGATAATGGGACCGCAGGAGGTATTTAAACGAAGAAATTCCTATTAAAATCTGAACTATTGAATTACCTGGAATGTTACAAAACAAAACATTTAGAGGTAAAAAGTCTCACCGAAAGAGAACTTTCAGTTTATCTTCTAAAGGGAATAATCTCCAATCCCATTACCAAACCGAATCCCCAATTCCAAACACACACATTCTAAATATGTGACTTAAGTCTAATAAGAATTGTAGGTTTAACAGGTACCACAACAATAAAAGAAGCAGAAAATACAATTATGGGACATTCTCTAGGCAGTCTCGAGTTTACCGAGTAAAAATAAAATAAAACCATTTATATTCACGTGAAATAGAAATTTCGACATATGTCACTTGTTTCTGATTCACGATCGAAGAGGATCGTTGATTTTCACTCAGCACCATAGATGCCAGATGCAATGAGTAATATAAATAAATTTCAAGTTAAAATGATTTAAACAGGAATTGACATGTTTTGGCTATTTCAAGTATTTCAAGGATTTTCAAGGACATTTCTAAACAATACTGCGCTTAACAACTTAATAATTATAGAAACTGATAACAATACTGCTTTGTAAAATGTACTGTGTAGCGATGATTCGAGGTGTAATGTTTTCATGATCTGCTCCTTAGTTCATTCTTTTATTATATGACAGTAATGATTAGGTACTAACGCAAAATTTATCCTAAAATAAGTATTTAAAGACTTATGACCTTTTTTGAAAAAAAAATACATACATATAATACATACAAAAAATACGGGAGATAGAAATTCAGAGAGGTATCTTATAGTAGTTTCACTCACAAGTTTTATCAATCTCGTGTTGAGTGACCCGCAGCATTACCTCACCTGAAACAAGAGAAAAATTAAGTTAAACATCAATCATATTAGTGGCAAATTGTTAATGCTCTAACATGCGAATCTCATGAGAGTAGTACCATTTCAAGAAATGCGAACTGGCGTGCTACACGATTCAAATTACACTCTTATTCTATGTTTAAAGTATTAATGTTAATGTTTATGTAGTATATACTCCTTTAAATGACAAATTTTGTTCGATTGGCGTTGGATTGACCACACATTGGCGACAATGTGCGTTGGAGTAACCGCACATTGCAAAGAAATTAGGAAGAATATAAGTAGCTAAATAAAAATACTACATGAAAATGAGTAGTATTAATAATCCTGGCAAAGTATTCTTGTACACTATTGAATAAAGGCTAATTTTGTGAAAATCTGGACAATAATCCTCCAGACATAAAATTTAGCAAAAAGTTAGGTTTCGGGGTCACTTTAATGGGGAAAGAAAATCTGACACTCCAGCCGCCCTGGGGGAGGTAAAAAGAGGGGGAAATGTTTTTTGCAAATATCTCAAAAAGTACGTGAGATAAATAAAAAAGTTAAATGAAAAGTTGTAGCCGAGAAAATTTCCAACATTCTGTAGTAATTTTTTCGTCAAACGTACAAGAACCGAGATATGAGCGCTCAATTTTGAACCTTTTTTGCATTTCTTGTTTAATTCGTAAAAACATAAGATTATTTTCAAACTTTCTGAATAATTGATATTACATCAGCGAACACACTAAAATGGTACCTAGAAATCCAATTTATTCAAAATAGCATTGATCAGAAAGACCGAAACGTAAAGAACACATTTTTGTACTAATTGACTGGAATATATTCTGAGAGGGTGAAGCCCAACCCAACAAGCTGAAATTTAGAGGTAGAAAAGCAAAGTTCAGTCTTTTAGAATCAAACGAGCAAAACTCTTTGCCGGGTGAAGATCTGAAACCTGGTTTCCTCAGAACAGTTTTATTACGTCTAACGTGCTACGTATTGATTACAAATTAAACAATTCGGAATTATTTATCCTTCATTTTTAAAAGATCCTTAGGAAATCTTAACTCTGCGTTTCCCGTTTCCAAAAATATTTTTAGAATGTCAGAAAACGAATAACGTTCCAGTAGAATTATATCGTATAAATTATACAGTTCGTTATTTGACTGAGATTACTTTGCGTCATCTGTAGAAATTAATCTGAGCAATTAGGGAGTACACATGACTTTGTACAATACGCTACCTCGATTCAAATACGAGGGGGAAAGTGCCCGGACCCAAGATATTGGCATTTGACCGAAGCCCATTATGTCCAGTCCCTCCAGCCACCGGCGAATCCGATTTATTGCATCTATTATACGGAAACGCCTTAACATAAATAAACCGGCGTGTTCTTTCAATAAGTCTCGACGTTCGCTGAATCACACCCAAACATGTGCCCTATACGCCGTGTTTTCTCTGCATGTGCAATAAGGCATGTATTATAAAGGTGAGTCCGCCGGAGTCCATCTTGGATTTATGCTCACTCGTTGCTCAAGTCACCTCTCTTGTTGGAGCACAATGATGAATGCTCTCCGAGGGCATCGATCAGCAAGCCAAAGTATTCTTTATAACCTTGTTAGAATGTTAGATGACTCGAACATGGTTTCAATAAGGGCACGAAGATAATATGAACAAAATCCATGCGTGTATTTCGGAAGACTTACGAGCAAAGAGAGGATACGGAAAAGTATTGGCCGAGGTGTATGTAAATTCAGCGGTAACGTTGCTCGTGGAATGGGTCAGGACGTGAGCGTCCGCAGAGACCTGAGATGGAACGCGTGCTCTGGAAGTGTTGATGATCCGGGAGCCGCGGCTGCCGCAGCGGCCAAACCACTTTCTCTCACGGCTCATCATCCGCAACTTCGAGGCATCCGTCAGGGCTGCAACTCTCCGGTTTCAGCTCACGAACAGGGGTGTCCAGTCTTATACGTATGATTGCCTCATACATTCAAAAAAAATCAATTTCATAATGCAACATCCAGGATTTGAGCACTTGGAACACAGTGAAGAAGGGTCTAATTCGCAGTCGAGAATGAGTCATGACGAAGACTTTCAACATGCAGATGAACTGACTCAGTACGTGTTTTTCATTGTGGGGCAAACTTTGGGGAAACTTCAATCTCAAATCAAGAAAAAACAGTTTAACTATACAATAGAGAAGCAAATGACAGGTGTTCTCAAATTTAAGTTCTTATGGGTAAAAATGGTATACAGTTGTTGAAGGTGAACAGGTGGTGTAGTGGTTAGAACCCCTGCGATCAAAGCAGAAATCCCGTGTTCGGTTCCCGGCTCGTCGCCATTTTCCCTGACCGAAAGTTATCGCCATCAACGTTGTTTTCAAATTTGTTTTATAATTAATTTATATGAGATCACTGTAAAAATAAGGAAAATCAATTCTAATAATATTAACGTCTAATACTTACAGTAAACTATCAGATCCATGTAGAATAAATTTGACTTCATCATTATTACTATTCTGTTGTACGCGTCGTAATTTTTATTTACAAGCACTATCTCTTCAAATTTAATTTTCGTGAAAATCTTTCGATAATCTAAAATACTAATATTATCAAAATATAACTTGTGATGGTATTTATTGATATATTTCACAACAATATACAATAGAGTCGAAGGCGGATCCAAGCTGTTTATTGGAGGAGAATGTATCGGGAAGATAAAGGTACACATTTGAAGTAATTACCCATTTTATGGAACAAACTTCTCATTTACAAACTTAAATTGTTTCCAACCGAATAAAGTAAATAATAATATTTTTAAGATTATGTAATATTGTGTTGCGTAAGTGGTATTATAAAAACTTCATTAGATCTCTCGTGAGAGAAGCGATGAATTATTTGAAATAAGATGAGAAAACTACGACTCGCTGGGAAGAAACATATCCCAATGAAGAGAGGAAAGAGAAATCCTCAAGGGCTGCAGGGCATTTAAAGTGTCGCAAAACTGCCGAGATCGCTGATGAGCGAACGCAACAGGTCAGGAGGAACGTAAACCATTTCCTCAGCCTTCGATGCACCCAACCCGTTACGTCGCGATAGGAAACACCTGCAGCGGGCGGCACGGTGTGCCGCCGCGCGCTGAGGCAACGCAGCGACACGACTCTCACAATCAGCGTGCGATTGTTTCACGATTATCGAGCGCGGCGGACGCGTCGCAATTAACGCGATTGGTGAGCGCGATAGACAACGGCGAGGTCGACGGCGCGGCAGCGAGGGAGAGCTGCAGCGAGCGGAGCTCGACGCGGGGATGTACGTCCACTCACAAGGAGGATTGGGCACTCATATTTACATGTACTCATACAAGGAACAACTAATCTACCAAATCCTGCACTTACAGGCATTATGGAGGTTTTTTCTAGTTAAGCTGAAATGTCCACACTCCCCAAGTTACATGGGGATCTACGTAAGTGGGGCACTTCGGTGCTGGAAACCATCCCTAGGCAAGGTGGGAACGCTTTTGGAAACAAGTCAGCAAATGATTTTTTTCTCTCTAAACTAGTCTTTTGGACACCTAAAATAAAATAAAAGAAAAATAATCCTTGTTTTATTCTAATCATTAGGACCAAATAGCGAATTTGGCACATAATATTTGGTCAGAACCTATCAACTGAGCCTTTCTTCTCAATATTTAATTCAATGATTTTAAAAGTACGTTTTCCACACAATTCATTGGTAAATAACAATACATAACACCTCTGACATCACCAAAATTTGAAAGGCAGATGATTCTCAGAAATAAAATTGGGTCTAAAAATGGACATCTTTGCGCCGCAAATGAAGAATAGGCGGAATCAGTTTTATTTCGGTATACGCACGAGGGTGGACACAAACATCACGAGAAGTATTTTATGGTACGAACACACACTTCTTCCACTAAGAGCCTTCACTATTCTACTTTATGAATCAAATGCAAAAGTATCATCCATGGGACACGTTTGATTGGTCATTATGTTTTTCTGAGTGCCATTTGGTGTGTTTCGTAATTTTACTGTCGGACATTAAAAAGAAAGAGTCAACATGAAATCAATAGCAGAGACTTTCCCAATTCTTCGATCAATACGAGGGAAGAGAATTTAAAGACTTACGAGTGTTATTTTCGTTTTAAAATGGATCAACGACTGTCAATTGAAGGACCGGTCAAAATTTCCCTTGCGGGGAAACGTCCACCATGGGTATGTTCTCCAGACAACTTTGATATTCCAACAGTCATTAGGGGGTTTGACTTCTCCTTTACCATGAAAACACTCCAGCGACAAAGCGTTGAGTGTCCAGTAGATTTTCTACAAAATGAATGAAACTCATTTATCACCCAACTCACCGCATTATTTGAATTTCCTGGAAGGAAGGAAGGAAGGAAGGAAGGAAAGAAAAAAAGACCAAAGTGAGACGAAAAAAGAAAGGAAACAAGTATAGAATTAGTGTTTCCAGAATTATCAAGATATAAATGACGGACTACTACACGAAAAGTGCCTGTTTTTTTATTTAATTCATCATACGTACTCAGTATGGACACGCAAGACAATATTAATTAGAACAAAGAAATGGCGAATGGTGTTTGAGTCTTCCACTGATCTGATCTAAAGTACTCGAAACATTGGAGGAAGGTATCTTTAATATTGTCCTAATTTCAAAATCTTTACATGCGACTCCGCGAGGCGCAGTGCTAATTGCGTGCTGTCGAAACTCGGTCGAACATCTGCATTACGTCCCTTGTCGAGATCGTGGAGCACGAAGCCCAGCAGTCAAGTTCTGCGAACGCCTCTTCATTGGCTACGTTCCCCATCACCTCCTCCACACGCCCCCGTGCCACCCCATAACATCCTCGGCTTTTGTTCGTAAACTCAAATTCAAAGACCCAAAGGATTGAATCCTGAAACGAGGGTTCAGTCTTCTCAAGGCGTTACATCAGGAAATGTTTCGGTCAACATGATCAGATTTTGTGTATTATCTCTTGAGGGTTCTCAATTGTATCTACATGCAATTATACACTGAAGTCATAATATATAAATAAATACTTCGGTACGACTATGACAACGATGCAACGACTTCGCTACGACTATAAATTTCTACNACTGAAGTCATAATATATAAATAAATACTTCGGTACGACTATGACAACGATGCAACGACTTCGCTACGACTATAAATTTCTACGTGGGTCCTTGGTGCATAGTCCATGTTCAAGTAGTGACTGTAACTTGGCGGATCTCAGACAAGCTGTGAATCGTGCGTTTGCGGCTCATAAGTGATTTCAAAGAAAAATTTTTAATTGTAATAATTGCATGTAGATAAACTTTACTAAAATAACCCAAAGGTCAATAGTAATACTTCTTTTGCACATCCAAAGAATATTTATTTACACATTTCCTGACCAAAAGAACGAAAAATAAATTTGTACACTTCCAAATACCATTCGTTTGAAAATTGAAGGGAAAATCTGGAATGCAATTTAATTGATGTATTTTCGACAGTAAACGAAGGAAGAATATCGTGTCATGTGGTAGCCCTTCTTCCAGTCGATCATGAAACATACCGTAGATACTAATTAATTAATCAACCAACAGTGTGAGCACAATGTTCTAGTATAATGTACATAGCGGCAGATTGATAAACTGATGGCTGCGATACAACGTGTTTTATTTCCAAGATATATCGCCAGTGACTTAACAGGGCAGTGGCGAGGTGAACGTTTCGCCCCGGATCTTACCCAAAATATAAAAACGTAAATTTGAACTTAAAAATACTTTAAAACTTTTATAAATGAACTAAAATAAATAAGACTCTCAGTCCGGGTTTCATTAGGGACAGGTACTATGAAGTAATTACTTTTGGTTGCAGAGTACAACATGATTGGAGTAAAACAGTGACTCATCTCGGTGGAGGATTTCGGATATTTTCACATTCAATGGCGTGGAAGTGCGAGGAATATCGGCGTAGATATGGTTGTTCGGCAGGAAAAACGAGAATAAAATTGTAGTTAAATAATACGTAGAATGGATAGGATTTCAAGTGGCCGCAGGACCTCAAGAAAACCCTCTTGCTAAAAATAGTGCAATGTACACGGGCAAGGAAAAGAATTCCTTATCGCCATCAAAAATACTAATGAATTAATAATAATACGTTGAAATATATGTTAGCACATTATAATAGCTCGAGAATTGTGGGTGAGCTTGTTTTCGCAACGGATATGACGCAAGCATCACATGATACTATTCATTGACATTTCAAATGATACCTTACGTCCAAGTGGCATGGGATAAAGGTACTTAAAAGTATCTCCATCAGCTTAGAAAATGACCAAGGTACACAACATTAAATAATTCCAAGAAGTAGATAAAAGATAAACCTAAAAAACAATCACGGGTGAACTGATAAAAAGGTTGGCAAAAAGAGGAATAAAAACAAATAATGAACGACCCACATTCAACTACAAACATAAATAAATAAACAAATAAATTTATTGTCAAAAAACAGTACAAACTGCGTATGACCTCGTGGAGGACAATAAACTAATTTACTCTCCGGAAGCAAGCAAGGGACCATCCCATCAATTCCGATCAAGGGCCCTAAGGCAGGTGTAACATTTGTATTGAACACTAAGAAGTGGTTCAATCCATAAATACCAATGCTTCGTTTTTTTGAAAGAACACGCTAGATTTAATAGCTATTTAAAGAACATTGGACGAGAAATATGAGTAAAAAGGGAGAAAGAGTCCAAAGCACGTACTATGGAATGGAAACTATATCGTAAGAAATCACATTGGTTTTTACAGGAAATGAGAAAGCGGGAGTATATAATATCTGTATACGAAGAAAAATTATTAATAAATAGGAAAACTGAACTTCTCTAGAATATGTTATGTAAACAAACACAATTATAAGTACAATGAAATGAGACAACGGGCAGTGTGGCCAAAAACGTATTTAACACGGTTAAGTCACGCAGCATCTGGGAGAAAACACCGAAGACCAAATCCAAGAGAAGATTAAGAGAATGTAAAGAAGACTCGGTAATTACACTTAAAAACAAGGTCATCTGTGGGGCTAAATGAATGAAAAAAAGGTTAGATCTCCGCGTCCACATTAATACTCGTACCATTTCATACAACGAATTCCTGCCACACTCTCGTCCCAGCATGAGTGCATCTGAGTGCGCCGCGTAATTCAACAGAACGCACCAGCGACTACCTTTTCGAGCTGCACCGGCTCTTACTTGCACTTGCAACGTGTTCGCAAAACTGGAATAACGACGTTAGTAGCTACGTCAATGTCAGATTACCGACCGAACTAATGGTGGTGTGTTTTTACGATGAGGCGACGGCGGGAAAAGATGCAAAGGAGGGGAAACCTATCACGTCCGCAATTCTGGTGAAGGTAAATACGGCAAAACCGAAGCGATGGAAAAGAGATCGCTAAAACGAGTGGCCAATGAAGCGCTCTTTACTGAGATGGAGACATAGCTGGAAAACGGTATCAGAGACGAAAGTGGTCGGTGGCGAGCGCAGGGTTGGCAACACCGGCGACTCGACTGCGGCGACCGACGCGACGGGGACGTCGAGGCGCGCGAGACTACAAATACGGGAATGAGACGTCATGATGCTCGTGTAAGGTCACAATCTCTTGATGCGACGAGTTGAGTTGACTTGGGCAACGCGCGTAGCAGCGCAGCAAACTGTCCAGGTGTAACGCCTTGCAAGCGCCATGCACTCGCATTTCATGTCGGATCACTCGGGCGCACTTTCAGGAAAGCGAGAAGCAGCACCTGATCGGAGGTCAGTTTCACTAGGGAAGAACCTCGCATTTTATATCATTCCCTAACTCCAGTCCTTCGGTGGGGCCACGGTTATATTCTTCCATAAACGAATTGGTACATTTTATACTCTATTTGATACTTTCCCAAATAAGCCAGAATAAATTATTAAATTTCACAGAAAGTCGAACAAATGAGTGTTAGAAAAGGATACGAAAATTAAAGTAGTATCTAAAGCAACTTATCACAAAATACTCTTCAAGGTGTTTCAAAACCTTATTGTTAGTTTTCATGAGAAACGGTTTAATTTCTCTTATTACACATCATCAACTTTTTGCGAGGGGATAAAACCCACTCAATATAACTCTCATTGCGTGCTTCCCTAGAGCCTCTCAAATAGGGGTACTTTTTTTCGAATTTTGAGTTGGTCGGGCATGCAATCATTCGGATGAGAACCCAGAAATACAGAACCCGCATTCTACTGCATCGTCTCTGTAGTGAAAAGGAATTTGTCTTTTTAAGGTACACCTCACAAAATGCGACTTCTCAAATTTTTCAGCATAAGTGTTCAAAAAAATTACATTCGTCTAATCCAACGTATTAAATACTTCACATTTTGCAACCTCACAGCAGATCACTCATCACTTCATAAATTACTTCTTATTTTCATGAATGTTTATTATATTTGAGCCCTAGTAATGCTCGCTTCATAATCTCAGTAGAATATCATTTCTGACTTAATTCTCTTAACATTTCTTCAGTAACTTCTGATTAATAAATAATTGGTTCCTTGATTGTTTCTAATAAATATATATTAATTTTCTTCCCGTGGCCTTGGGCAGTCCGTATTTAGTTTACACCGTGAATTATTTATTCAAAACAAAATGAAAAAACAAACATTGATAAGAACTCTATTTCCTCCTAATTTCGAAGTATTTCACATGTTACCGTTATGTAAATGATTGAACAGGTCACAATTTTAGCAGAAATAGAGGGATGTAGATATTTTGGGAATAGTTATTGATTCTAAGTGACAAAAGAGAAACATTTTACTCAAATTATAACACCGCCACTTCGTTTTATTGACTATACTATATAATTAATATTGTAATAATAGATAAAATATTAATACTTAGACCTGAAATCAGTATTTCTATTTCTAAAACCAAATGTACTATCCCAAGACCACGGTTGACATTACAAAAAATATTACGATAATTCAGAAAATTACGCGCATGATCTTTGGAGCAATGAATGGTATTTGCTTACGATGGTGGAAATTTTAACATTCCGTTCTCGTAGTTCATAGAAATTAAATCCAAGGGTTAAATCACAACAAAAATTGGAAAAAAAGTCGTTGATTGACGTTAGAGTTAGACGTGTTTCACAGCACGCCGAAGCGTGCTAATAGCGAGTGAGAAGCAAAACAGCGAGATGGAGCACGCACATCGCATACATAAATGTATTGCGCAGTATCAATGTATTCCTCTTGAAATAAAAAAACATGTTTTGATTCGAGTGTCTTCGCCCTATGAACATTCGAGTAGGCATCCTGAAGTATCAAAAACCTCGAAACATTTATATTAATCTTGAGACATACGTATTTAGCATCATTACGTTTCAGAACATATTCCAAGGGACTATCCAAGAAAAAAGAAATTGTTTGAGCCAACAATTTGTACTCAACGTTCATCTTGTCTCTTAAATTAATATTGACATCTCAGCAAGGATTGCAAGTGACAGGAAAGTATTCATAGAAAGGTGAAATCGCTTAATTTGTTCTCAGGAACTGATAGGTGAACATGCTGACTTTTATGTAAAACATCCTCAGATTCTTGTTGTCAAAAAGTAACATACAAAAAAAAAAAGATCACGGTTCAAGACACGCACGAACACAACATGCAAACTGATAACATTCGTGACTGAGAAATTCCCAGGCAGTTCAGATAACATTAATCGTCATTTCTTAGGAGAGCAATTGCCGCCTTCACGCAGCGAGACAAGTTCTGTATTTTAAATATTCTGCAGATCAATCCATTTAATTGATGATTAAATATTTGTCTTCAGTTCTAGCAGTGGCATCATGATAGTGCAGATGAAAGTCGCATTCTCCTTTCAAAAACTTCATTAACATGCAGCGAGGGATTTCATGAAGAAAAGCTTCAGCGGAGCTGTTGCTTGGAAATTACTTAGATGAGACTTTGAGGTGATTAAGTCTAAGAGAGCCTCTAATTTCAGCTTAACAAAATGATGGAAGATGCACTTTTACACTGATAGTGCCTGTTAACAAGGACGAGTCAGGAAATCGAGGCTGCAATGAGGGTTCTGATGGTCCTAATTACCCAAGGGAGTGAAATTTGAAATCTATTTGTCCAAGAACGAAAAATTTTTCCATTCTTGTTTGGAGAAATCGAAAGCAGACCAAAGGGCTCATCAAAAATGGCTGAAAAATGCTTAAAACCAATCAAACACATTTCGACAATTCAGTCGAGTCAAAGTAAAATTTTTCCATTATTGTAATAATTAAAATAAATAAATTATTAAAGACTTACGACCTTATGATGGATAAAATATATAGTATTCGTCCATCATAAGGTCACAAGTCTTTAATTATTTATTTATTTTGATTATATAATAGACGTTAATTGTAGTAGAAATTGTAATAATAAATTTAGAAAATTTCTCCCGACTATATTTTAGGATCATGAAAGCTTTTTTATTTACAAAGTTATCCGTTAACTGTTATATCATCTCATATTTCGATGAACTACTACACATCTTTACATACAGTAATATAAATTCAAATATAAGTAATTAAAGTAAATAAATTTTATTGTCAAAGCAGCAGTTGTAAACTGCGTATGACTACGTGGGGGATAATAAACTAAGTTACTCTCCGGAAACAAGCAAGGGACCATGCCATCAATCTCGATCAAGGCAGTGGCGGATTTAATTTGTATACAATTTGTTTTTAAACCATGAATATCCATATCAAACATCAGAAATCAGAAAATAGGTGATGATCAGTCAACTGTCGTAGTGCCCCTAATTAACCTAAGAGCTAAGGAAGGTGGCTTCTACGGTCCCTCTTATGGGAAACAGCAGATCAATTCAAAATTGATACACAAGGTTGACTTGACAAGACTTGTCATTGATACTTCACAAACTAATATTTTCCCATCTTTATTCTTTGTTATCCCGAAAAATATTTTCTCGTCAATCTTAACAAGACGCGTGTATTTCGTAACATCCCGCGATGAAAACTGGGAAGGAAGACTGGCAATTTCAAAGCTCGAAAGGTAACGACTTGGAGGGGCGGCAGGTCGGCAGACGCGTAATACCTCGGTGGCATCATCTTCAACTTCGTATCTCAACTCTACGCTTTCTCCACCAGCGCACCTTCCTCTTGCAAATTAGAATCCCGCCATACTGCCCCAGATCCTCACTTCGCCGCTTCGTCATCTGAATGAACGATCCCCTCCATCCATCTTCGTCAATGGGCACCTCTCTCCTCGCTCGAGCTTCGTCCACCCCATAGTCCCTTTCATCCGTCATTTCCTTTCTAACAACCTCGCCACAGCACATCTTTTCCTAAACTGTTCATCTGCTTCCTCACTTCCTGCCATACCACTTCTCTACTTCCAAACTTTGAAAGATGATTGCCGTCAATCTGCGACGAGCACCACGAATGGGCACCAAGATGGACGGAACTGTCATGAAATGAAGGAGGCTGCTGTTGACGGTCTTGACGAATAAGGAGGAAGGAAAGAGAGGCGAAGAGATCGACGCAAGGAGAATAGGTCTTTCATATGTTTCAAGGCATGCGTTTTCGTATCCTCCTCGTTCTGAAGAATATTTCATAAATTGATTAGGAAACTAATCCGGAATAAGCCTTCGGTGATGAAATGCGAATTCGATGCTTATTATCATCTCCCGGATGATCTCATACTAGAACATTCCTATTCATGCAACCTGCTTACAAATATATGTATATTTTAGCAAAATATCAAGTCTTTTTGTCAAACGGAACAAATTAATGATATGGCAATGGCCATATTATTATTGTTATTATCATTATCCCTTCTTGCACGGTTTAAATGATGTAGAGGCCGGTTATCTTTCATATTTTCTCCAGAGAGCAATCAGCTCTTTGAGGAGGAAATATATTATGGAATTTTACAACACCTTCCTTAGAATGTATGCAGTTCCGAGGAGAACTATTTCCTGATTACCGCTTTCAAATAGTGTACCGAGATTCATCGCCAAGTTCTTGGACATTCCGCGAGGTATCATTCCCAGAGCCCCAATTATTATGGGAATGACTATTATTATTATTATTATTATTACATTACACAATTTTTATATATCCATTGTTTACCTTTCGACGATATTTCTTGTCTTCTATGGTGGTGTAAGTAAACTTCCCCTTCGTGGAGGTAATGTAGTTTGCAATGTTTCTGTCACTGGTGCATTTGGAGTTTCTTGAAGCTTGTATTTTGAACTTTTAACACATAGATATTCAGGATATACCCGTATAATTGTCTCATTTATAACTTTAATAAGGTCAAGAATTTTCTACGTGTCAAAAAATGTTTTGGTTTCTAATATACACCTCGTTTTGCAGATCTCTAGCCCATAATATTTCCTGTAAATAAACTACGGGAGTTTAAACATGTGGTTCAAAGTTGAGCCTTGTGACATATGAATGTGCCCTGTAACTGCCGATCTTAATACTTCTATATTACTAACCTTAGATGAATGATAAAAAATATACAGAATAAACTTAGTCCGAGAAGAAATAACAAAAATATTATTTTTCTGATTTCTAAAACTTTCACTGACAACTCCAAACGAAAAATAATCCAGAGAAAATTGAAAAAATATTTTCAATGAAATAAAGAATAAGGACTCAATTCATTGAAGTACAAATTACGAGACAATTTTGCGAGAGCATCGTACAACGAGATACTGAACAACTTTCGTCTACAAAAATCCAAATGGCTCGTGCATGCAATGCACTTTCTCGCACATCACCCCTCCTGCTTATGAAAAATTAGATATGAGAACCTAAAAAAGCATAGTTGTAATTACTCTTTCTGTACGTAGAACAACTATCAAGTCTCATAGATGTATTTTTGAAATAAAAGGACAATTTCTTAAATAAACATAGAGAATTGATTTGTGATATTTAAGTATTTTCTAGCGCGATCGTGATTTTCAACACACTAGTAGAGAAAAAGAAGAGAGAAACTAGTATAAAACTTAACGAGGAGAAGTAAGCGAGAAAGTGGCTGGAACCTTGCAGAAAAAAGTGTGAGCAATGTGGAAAAATTAGGTTCAGAAGCTCAGAAATAACTAAAAACTCCGAGCATAATCGTAGACTTGTAGGGGGCCAAAAAAGGCACACAGGCATAGGAACTGTGTAGCAGGAAAAGACAGTTAAATCAGAGAAAGGAGTAAAAACAGAGGAAAAAGTAAATACAGAGGCGTTGAAGAAAAAAACAGAGCAAAGGTTGCAGAGATCGCGGAAACCGTCGCCAATGAGCTTACTCGCGGACGGGTGCCCAAGGCGTCCCCTATCGCGTCAGCCTAGCTTTAGCGCTATCCACGCTGGCAATCTCTGCACCCGCCTCCGAGTTCGTAATTGCAGACTCTTACAGCTTCATAAAACGCAACATCCGAAGAAATCCATCATAGCCGACCACCGAGCGTCGACTGCCTGGAGCAGTACCGCCGCGGCGTCCGTCGCCTCATTGATCCCATCAGCGGTCCCGTCTGCGCTAACGCTGCCTCCTCCCTCCTCTTCCTTCCAATCTTGCGCCTTCTCCATTAACAATGGTTGGATTTTCGCGGACAATTACTTGTTTGAAACGGTTTTAAAGGAGTTGATAATAATCCAATTAAATAAAAGACTTACGTTCCATTTTCATCCATTTCATTTCAGATTGGTATTAAATCATAAATTCTGAGATTTTACTTTCCTCCGTTCTCGTTACGTTCTACACTTTTAGACATATTCTTCTAAACAAACAGTTACCGAGTGAATATTATTCGAGAACTACTAAAAATAGAAAAATAAATTCTCAGCTATTAGACCAATTTATTATCCCTCCTCCCTTTACTCGGAGTCTGAGTTGTGATTCGATAACGTAGTTATAAGCGTAGGCAACGAATGATATGGCAGTTAGATGACATGAATTATGAACTGTAGAATGTCATCACACCGAGCAACATATCTGACGCGGAAATCAAACCCATGACCTCAGGTGTGTGAGCTTCACACCCTTCCCAAGCAGACCTTCACGTCGACTTACGTCGTAATTATTTTACGTCTTCATGTATAATATGTAATACCACTCTAAACGACCATTCATAAACATATTTTTTTAATTCTCCAACAACATAAATTGAGCAAGTTCACTAAACACAGTAACATGAGACTTCTTCTACACGTTGATAATTCAGTATCAGCGTAGCATCCCTTAATTGTTTTCGCCAACTTCATCCATAGCTTGGGATCGCAATAATTTGTAGACTCATACCTTGTTCTTCCTTTTTTAAAAATACTATCACCATTTAATAACTATGTTTTGTAGACTTGTTCGATTCATGTAAACCTGATGAAGATTCAAACGATGAGTCGAAACGTACGTAAATTAAATACAAAAATGTCTACGAATGGTCGTTTTGGATGTTACGATATAAATTTCCACTGGCTCCATGGCGAGGGGAAACAGTAGGGAGCTTTGCATAGCGTACCTGCGAGCTATCGTATACGCTACCCACAAGCAAGTTGTTTCTGTGTATGCTCAGAAGTTAGTGTTACACTAACCCTTCTAGCGTAGTACGTTACAACGCCTCTGTTTGCGTATGATGTTAGTGGTACTCTAGTGAGAGAGGTCATGGCGGATTCTGGTGTGGATTTGAGGTTATGTTGATATCTGAGAGGGTATACGAGAGATTTGTTGGTTGTGTGTGCCGTATGAGCACGTGCTGGTGTACTCAATATAGCTGACTTGTGTACGCTTGCATAGAAGTAGTATGTTAGGGTTTACAATTTTTAGTATAATTTGAGTGGAAGGTACGCTATGCAAAATGCATAGACTACACTAGATCTTTCCATGTACGTTACGCGGTTAGCATCATTAACGTAACGTATACGCTAGGAAGCGTGTACGTTATGCAAAAACTCTCTAGTGATTGGGGTAGGGGACGACGCACGAACTGACTGTTCGCTAAATCCGCCCCTGCGCCCAGCGTTCCTCCTCCGTCGCCACTCCTTCTCCCGCAATCTCTCAGTTGCTTCTCCTGTCATCGCGTGCACATCTTCCTCCTCTTCGTGAGCGATGGCCCGCGGAATGGCCGCCGCGCCGCCTCCGTTCGCCCCGCCTCCTCCCGACGCGCACCTTCTTGCTGCTACATTGTTCTTCTAATTACGGCGAAGCGTGCGGACCAGTCTCGGGTTGCTTTGCGTACCTCTTCTCTCAATTAACTATTGTCAAGTTCATGACGGAAGAAAGAGCTTACAGCTTCCATGAAGCACGAGCGCACTTAATGAAGTGAAAACTCAAAAGGAACAAATATGACGGTGAACACTTTCACTTATAGTATCCAAGATCTTCGTGAGAATTTGGAAAAACGTGTTCATAGTAGCCATTTCTCTTTCAAGGGCTTATTTCTCAAAAACGACTTTATTCCTCAGTCGGTAACAAGTAAAGCTAGATAAGACTACAACAATGAATAATTCATCCATAAATAGTTGGAACAAAGATAAAAGTTTCTGACAATATTTATTCTTATCTTAACCGAGAGTTTTAAATTACGGAATATAAAAATGTTTTGGTTATGTTAATGCTTTGGTTTATGGTTTGTTGATGTCCACCAAAAAACGTTAAAAAATCCCCCTCCCTCCCGCAATCGTGACAGGTGGACAGCAATAGAAAAGTTAATGGATTGCCCTATTACGTGCAATACTTGCACTTCTCAAACAACACACATCCACAGGACATACATACAAGTACTAGCAGGAATAGAAGTACGCAACAGAATGGAAGAAGGGAGGAGAGCACTACGAAACGGTATTCTTCACAGAACGTACACACTAGTTCATCTTCCTCAGCAAGAAATACCAAGGAAGCTGTTCAGTGTCAACACCTGTCAGTAGTACAGCTGAGTAAAAAGAGCGGAAGTAGTAAACTCTGTCCTTCGCAGACGTATAGTCTTTTAATACTCGGCGCTCCAGAATGAACTACCTGGAATGTCCGCCACGGTCTGCAAAGCTGCCAAGTGCTACTTGGCATTCGCCCCCAGACGTTAATGTGACCAGCTCCCACGCCCAGTGCAAAGCTATTCCTAAGCAGTCCGCAGGCCACCACCTGGCATTTTGCTCAGAGGAACTTGAAAATTACGTGGTCAGAGAAGTCAAGAGGGATAAATTAATCGGAGGATTAGTTAATTTGAGGATGAAGTATACCCATAGGAAAGGAACGAAAGTGTCAGAGAATATTAAAACTTTTATATCAATTCAGAAATATCCCCGTACAAAAAACGTTTTTTTTCGTAAGACATGTACTCGCTTAAGATTAACTACGAGTTTTTGTTTTTACAATACGACTTCCGCCAAATGGAAACAAAATACATTTTCCTTCTCTTGTTCTATACAAACATTATTAACCAATCTAGAAATAAGCTTTACGTGTTTCTGGTTACTCTTCTTCATTTTTTAGATATACTGATTCTCGATAACCACTTATGCATTGAATACGCGGCTATCTTCACAGATTCTATAAACTCGACGCACAAAGGGCACGGTATAACTCCTTATATTTTTAATTCCATATTCTGACCGATTACGAGAACAACGAAACAATTCTTCAAAATGATGTTTTTGTCGCGGCCCTTTCATACCACAACGTCGAGCCTACCTAAGAACTTATATGGGAAGAAATAAGTTATTTCTATCGTGAAACAGAATACAACCCAACGTGCCCGGTTTGTTCATTCATTCCTTCACTTTCACTAGTTTTTCTTTCAATTTTGATCTGAATAATGTGCGAACGTCGCCTCACGACTTCATTATCAGTTCCAAATTACATATCTTCTTTTAGGAAGCGGAATTAAAAATATTAATTCATTTCATGAATGAACAAAAATACTAAACTCATTTACTAGAGGTGATGCATTGTGGTGTGGTTTCAATCATTGTAATAACACTCATTGTTTTCTCATGAACAATAGTGTATGATTACATCCATAAATGAATAAATGATTGATAAATACGATACAATACGCGTCATTGACAGAATACTTTAATATTAGACCATGAATGACTTCGACATAATGTGATAAGATAATGAAGAAAACCATTCCATGCTACAAATGAAGTAATATATATTACTTATTAATAATTCATCCCAGGAACTGAGGCAGGCAAAAAATAAAAAAATTAATACCAGCATATAATATCGCATTGTTCAAGACGACTAAAGAAAAAACTTAATAGATAAGTACAAATTCCATTATTTTATTAATGAAATTAATTTTAATTTGTGGTAAAACTATTTTATGCTCCTACCCCGGTCGCGCGACAAAGGGAATGCAAAAATATCAGCCCAGAACAAAATGGTTCCACATTTCTCCCGTTAAATTTGTCCGGATAAATGTCAATGGACTTTCTCGACAACCTGTGACGACGAACCCTGGGATACGAACGAACCATGTTTCATACACTAACTCACGCATGCTTGGCTCAGTTCCGAGGTGGCTTGGCTGAGCTATGTAAAGTCAGCAGCAGGCTTCGCAAGCCAAGCGTAGACGTCTCTACACGGTCGTCTCCCACAATTCGCGCCCCACTCGTTCACCCACGGACTCGCCCCCTCCCTCCGACGCCAGAGTCCGCCTTCTCGCAGCGTAGGAGCATAATACGACAGCGGGTAACACGACGCCTGCCGGTCCATCCCGTCGTAACAAGGCTAGAGGCCGCACTAATTTGTGTTTTGCTACGGCCTTGACATAAACCAGCCATCGTCGTAGCGGCGGCACGCAATGCATCGGAACGCTCCTGGGGCTGCACCCCGCTCCAGCCTCCTCCCCACCTTTACCCACATCCGCGCTGCGTTCGACGAGGTGTCAGTGCCGTCTCACGTGTTCCGTCACTACCGCGCGACACGTCGAAAATAAACTAGTCACTTCATTACGGGAAGCGCTAGACCTTCCGGCAGTCTAACATTCGATTACGCTTCCGAAAAAGACTTGTTTGATATCAGCATTGTGTAATTTTTTAGTTTTTTCGCATTCCTTCTACCTTTGGCCCAATAAAAGCTTTTCTCGACGGTCTATCGCGTTTGTCGACTTCGTTAGTCGTCAGCAAGCGAGGGAGGAGAGGGAGGGAAGGATTTCTAAGGCACGACTATGGACCAAGTTCACTGCCAAAATTCTACGAGAAAGCGAGACTGCTTGACCGTACAGGGGAGCACAGACTATTAGGTTCTTATATTGTAAGTCAAATTTGTATTGTGTTTTTGGAGGTACCTATGGGTTTCCCCATCCATTCTTTCTAAATGGCATCATCCCACCATCTGTACAGCTTATGGGCTGATCGATCGAGTATCTCCCGCAATGAAAGAGAAAAAAAAATCCAAGAAGGGGAGAACAGCGTTTCCGGAAGCTGTTGTTTACTCTCATTATTACTTACTAATAATAAACTACAACTACATTATACTTCACAACTGATTTATATATAATACGTATATATTTGTTACAGATTTGGAGTTGGAAAAATTAATATTTAATGCTGAAAAGTTTAATTTCTTCAACCATGGGTCATCATTTCGTTAAGCATCTTTCTTGATTTAATTATTCAAATATTAATTTGAAATTATTTGTGCTATAAACTTGATCAATATATTTTTATCGCTTGATTTATTTGCGTGGGCTTTATTTCTTTTTTACTCCCTACCCACTTCCATGTCTCATTTCCGCTGTACATTTGTTAAGAATACGCATGGCGGGAGGCCAAGAGTATAGTCACTAAAGAAAGCGTTCACTGCGACTGACATTTGATTTTAATCCTAGATTTTGCGCTATAACGTTTATGCGGGGGGGGGGGGCCTGAAACTTTTAACAGGGTGTCGTGCATTCTCTTAGCCGCCGACGTATAGTTTTTCTAAATCGTTCATAGACTATAGCAATATAAGGCAGAAAACGACCTTCATAATAAAATAAATGTAGAAAGCAACCAATAATCCTTTACACACATAAATCTCTTAAATTACGATTAACCACACTGCCAGGTAACATATTAGTTATTTGCGTCTAATGAAAATGGAAAACAGGTTCGGGAATCGAACCCGGCACCTCCAATTGGAAGAGCGCAAAGCTGGAGGTCCCGGGTTCGATCCCCGGTCCTGTCACCTATAATATCACATTCAATATAACATAATTAATCAGTAGTCCGTTATTTACAAAATATAACGATTACTTCACAGAAAAATTACACGCAAACCTAACGAAATCGTATCTGGCGTCAAAGACAGCACGGATGATTTTTTAAAATAATACCAGTCTCATGCGAGACTTGAAAACACACATAGCGAAATGATAACTCTCGCTCCTGCTGACAAATCTGACTGTTAGCGAGACAAATCCAACTTATTATTCTTACCTGACTGCGTACTTTCACCCTACTTTCCCATATCGTATTAAATTCCTGTTAGGATGGGCAAAGATCCATATTTTATATTTTTATCTTATATATGAGGCTTGGCAATATATCCAGAGCTCATATTAGACTGTAATTTGAGAGAGTATATTTCCCTCTACAAAATATACGAAAGTATACAAAAAAATCCTTTATCTATCAAATTTTTGGGAACAAGTTTCTCCGGGTACTTGTCCCACCTGAAAACAACAAAAAAGGGATTTTCACATCACCAAATTTAAGGATAATAGATACAAGAAAAGTTTATTTGCAATTGGGAGAGTTTGGACACTTTTTTGACGAAGGTGATTGTTAAGGATTTTTAATGGAAACAACCTCCTTTTTTAAGAAGAGAAAAATATGGTCGGTACTATATCTCCGTCGGTACCTATTCCTTTATTTTCGAGTCAGTACTTCAAAATACATATTAATAAAACGTTATCGATGAATAATATTACCGATCTGAGACGATAGACAAAAAACAAAACGGAGAGAAGAACAGTCTGTATCACGGGGCAAAGGACCGTAATCAGATTTTTACTCCATTCAATAGTGACCGAATGTACTAGCCATTAACATATCATAATGCAAAAGCAGGTACTAGCACACCCTTGTAAAGCTAAAACGTGTTACACAAAAACTGTGTGATTAGATGCAATTTTGAATGAAAGAAACTTTGATAACTCAGGCACTTGAAAATAGAATAATTATTATATCAAAAACAGAAAATAGACTCATCTCATTTTTTCTCTCCCTTACGTGGATACTGAAGTGATATTCCGGTCAACAGAAGTATTACAGAACTTGATACCCATATAGCGACAGCCGATATTACCATCTCTACAAGCGCATAACATCGAAGAGGAACTTTACCCCGTCGGTCTTTCACTCCAATCAACATTAATGGAATTTTTTTGTGAATCTCCCATTTTCAATGCTTGTTTCCCAACAAACTGCATGAAATGGTTCCCGAATAAACTTGAAATGCTCATTCACTAACAGTTCTAAAATTATTCATTGTATTTCATTATAAATTGGGAATATTCCAAGGTAGTGTTCCCTAATATTTTGCCAATCTGGAACACGAATAAACTATTACATACGACACCTGCTGAATAAACGAGACGAAGAAGGCTATAGTGAAGTCAATCAGCTAAATGTAAGTACAATATTCAAAATTTAACTCGTAATACAAATCCAGAAAGAGACGTGGCATTTATTTTCATTCACAAATCGAACGCTCCTAATTCATAGATAACCGAGGACCTGATATATAGCTATCATCCCTACGTTTTGGTTTTAACCTTTGATATTGCAAAATGAAGATACTTGGCATCCAAACTCATTAAAAATCCAATGGGACTCATTTCTTGTGTTTTCTGTAGTAAGGTATTTTTATTGCGAAGTGTTGACTTTCATTACTATGTCATAAATTCATCGACCGTGGACAATCTTCCTTAATTTCGTAACCTCGATCCCATCTCAATAAATCAATCTCCTATACCCATCACAACACATGTCACTTCATCCTTAACAGTTCGTACTTCTTTATGGTCCCATTCTTGTCACTATCTACCCCGCTTCCTTCGCTTCTTATCTCACAATCCTCGTCAACTCGTCTATTTCTTAGCCATCATAACATCCTCACCCCCCATCACTTGCCTCCTCCAGTCGTCAGGATCACAAGCAACGCAACACTCACTGAACGTGATTCGAATATCTTGATAGCGTTGCGTGGGTGAAGTTAAGGTCCACGCAACTTACATGTTTCAGACGGCGAACTCAGCGAAACGTAGACAGGCCTACTAGTTAGATTCGCAGGCACCTACCACGACTGCGCAACCCAGCGATGGCGAAACCCGTGATTAGCACCCGCCCCCACCGCAAATCCGCTTGCATTGCTTTCGCGCACGCGACTGCCACTCGTGCGTCCTACATCGCCGCGATCACCACTACAACCTTCGTCCCGTCACTGCCACCGTTCCCTGCAACGCACGGTGCAGTAGTCAGGAAAGCAGCTACTTGCAATGCCTTCTATACCAACAAGGAATGGGTGATTTAATAACACATCAAACAACAACCAATTATTTGGTGCGATGAATCGGAAATATCGATTATGTTAAGACCGATTATTTTGCCCAACGATTAAATTTTAACGATGAATTGATGCAATCATTATATTTTGTTTATTTATTGTAACATATCTTTTCATCGTTTACATGGGGTAAAAATAAAAATAAAGCAGATTGTGAAACCATTCAAAATAATTCCATTCCAACTTATTATTACTAAGTAATGGTCAAAAGATATCAGGAATATGATAACATCTAAAATGGTGTGAGGCAATTCGGGGCATTTAAACCTTTCGATGGGGGTGAAACATTTGATTAAAGATTTAATCGATTATTTGATTAATCGATAAATAAATATCCTATAATGCAAATAAGCAATTATCGGTATATCGAAATATTTTGAAATAATCACTCATCCCTACTTTCCATGAAGCCACTAATGCACAACCGCCACTCGTGTCCAAGTGAATAGAATATCGATATTCCCGTCCCCGACGCAGCGACAAGAAGCGGACGCTGTAATAATTTAGGGTTAGCAATCCACAAGTATAAAATGATTCTGAATATTTTTTACCTTTTATTTTGAAGAGGTTTCTTGAGAATGTTTTAAGTCTAATCATTATTACTAAGGGATCGTTCATAAATTACGTCACANAAAATTGTCTCCTTCGACCTTTATAATCCTCTTAAGTATACAGGGAATTTTGCCATAATTTGTTTTAATTAGTTTTTCATTTTTTACGAGGGAAGGGGGCAGGTCGTTATGTGACGTCACGTCCAGGAGGGGTTTGTCATAATGTGACGAAGCGTGACCTGGGGGGCCGGGGTAGAATTCCTCAATGATCGCGTGACGAAATTTATGAACGATCCCTAACGTCTTATTGCTATTTGCTTCATTTATGGGCATTAATTAGAAAGTTAGAGTAATACAGATGTAATTTTATGACTATGTATTATTTGCACTCCCCCCCGCCCCTCGCCGTACGCAAAACTCATAAGACGAAGATACGTTCAGCGAGCAGATCGCTTCGTCCACAAAGCGATTCACATTCCTTCATCACATCATAGCGATTCTTTTTCCCTCTGCTCTGGCGTTTTGCTGTGTTGCACTACTATAGGTCGCGTTTTGCTCCTGATCGGCCGACGTGAATGGCCCTGTTCTATTCACTAAAGGGCCCAATTAAAATTCACCCCTTCTCTCTAGTTTCTTCATTTTTTACACTTTCATTTCAGTTTTCTAAGCATCGTCCTCTCCTTGATGTCGAATCCACATGATTGATAGAACAATAGTGTTTAGGGCTCCAAATAATTGTAATAATGTACAGAAAAAGATTCAATCTTCCAATCATGAGGTTGCGGCTTCATATCACTAAATTTAAAAACTTTTAATTTGATGAACATCATTTTTGTCTCGTGTAATCTATTTTTAAGAAAATAAGGAATTTAATTACAACATCAAACTACACTCGTTCAGAAATTTAGACATGTCATTTGCTTTTAGGTGGTCCCGCGAAAATGTTAGTGCAATGCATCCTTTTATACATCATTCTTTAAGTTGTCAGTTTTCTGTATTATTCAGCTAGTGATTCATAACTTTTGGAGGGCTTTACATGCAGACCGATTACTTTGATCCAAACCGATCTTAAGATTTATGTTTATACGTGAAAACGCAATTCCATCTTAGAGGATAAATTTGCTATTTTCTTATCTCATAATTGTCCACGTTTCAAAACTGAACATAAGCCAATGTACAGAGGACCCGTCGTAGAAGTAATTCTGAAGAATGGGAATCGAAGGGGAACCCATCCTTTGCTGACAGCGTAGACCTAGGGAAGTACAATTCCTGGAGGTGAAAGTGGACCTTTTCTATTCAATATATTTTTCAATTGTCAGCTTTTCTCTTATAAACCAGATTTATGGAAGGAAACAAAAGTCACTAAATCCCAACAATAAAAGGAGCATCATGCATCATCAAGTATTTCTTCCGCAGTCTTCAATCTGTCAGCTAAACGTGAATTTCCCTATATGTAGCTAATACGGAGGATGGGTCCTGATTTCACCGTCGACAGTGAAACGCTACACGATGAATCACGTGATCTGCTCTTTTTTCTGCGTCGTGTTTCGCGACGAGAAACGTTCTGAGGGTCGCACAGGAAGTCACACAGCAGTTTGTCTTGATGACGCGATAACAGATAATATAGCTAATAAGCGGAAGTAAATTTATACCAGTGCAAGCTTAGTAACTAAACGCATTATTTTTCTTTTTATCTAAAATTGAAAATTGCTTACTCATCTTTATTATTCAGTTATATTTTTTTATTTAATACAAGCTGACCTGACAGACGTTGTCCTGTCCAAATTTCAATAAATGTGTTTGTGATCGATTTGTGAAACGCTATTTTAAATGCGTAAACAAAGTAAAAATGAAAAAAAAAACAATAACAAGAAAACGTATTTCTGAATGATCATCGTATCTATTACGATTGTGGCCATGGATATTCAATTTGAGGAGCAGTGCATTTAGAAGTACGCCATTGGGAAATTTTTCATGCGAGATGAATTCTTATTGGCTATTCACCGCTGAAATGCTGGAAATGTGTAATGTGCCTGGAATGTGAATTCAACTGAAAAACTGAAAAAACAAAACAAAAAAGAAACAACCAAAAAAGGAACTTTGTAATTGTCCCGATTTTTTTTCTGGAAACTTTTCCAGGACCATAACGAACAAAACAAAACAAGAAATACGCATATCCATCGTTCGAATCGTGAGTTATGGTCTTGAGTTCATACAAAAATCCCATACAAAAAAGCTTTTTCAGTTTTTCCCGAATTTTTCAATTATCCGGGCAATTTTTCCAATTCTCTTTCCCTAAAAACCTTATTCTGACTATTACGAACATTAAAAAAAGAAAATTAGCCAAATCGGTCCAGCCGTTCTCAAGTGATGCACTTACCAACGAACATCATTTAATTTTTATTTATGTAGATTGCTATCTTACACACCCATTGATACCATTTATAAATAAAAATCAGTCTTTTTTATTTATAAAAACCTAGTGACTGGATTTGGAAACGCAGAAGTGCTTCCAAATATAATTGAAGAGATTTCTCGTATACTTTGATTTTTGCTCATATTTCTTAATGTTGTATCACATGTGGACCACTGAAAATATGAAAATCCTTTACCCTTTCTCATACCTTAGTAAGCACAGAAATCCAACAAATGTGGATGACCTGTGCTGATGGAGTAATGGATATTGATGATAATGAAATTCAACAATAAATGCAGTTATTCATGAGAAAAACACCATATATATGAATTTAAAATAAATTTATTAATTGATAATATTTTAAAAATCAAAAGTCAGATAGAAAAAGAGCACTTAGCAATAGTACACAGATGTAGTAAGTTCTATCAGTATCTTTTTGGGAAAAAATCTTGCCGTTGAAACAGACTACATGCCACTGATCTCAAACTTCAAAAACACAGAGAAACAACACACGAGTAGATGCGGATTAAGGAAAGCAGGTCCTCATGTCTCCATTTACTATACATTTCGTAAAAATGTAAAAATATTATTCATAAATATTATTCATAGCTTTACCTAGTATCAGGTTGAAGTTAAATAACATAAACATTTTCCTATTGTTACACAGGTAATAAAATATTTGACATTTTCATGATTCTTCCTCTCAGATTGTATGTAATCACGTGCATTAACTCATTTTCTTACTCAATGTCTTGCAGAGTGATAGATGCGTACTATTTCCTTTGACGTTTACGTTTCAACTTAATGTTTTATGTTCACAATGTTTCCTTATTAATATTCTTTGTAATCTTCCTTTGGTCCGATTTCATTTTGAGCGAGTCGCTTGGTCGTGACTCACTCCCTAGGATGACCTTCGGTATTACCATCTCGTAACATGGAGCTAATATCTTCACGATGTTGAGAAATTTTATATTCCATGAACACTTAGGGGCATTAGAAAACTATCGATAAATTCACAAAAGAATCCCCACGTCTCACCAGTATGCATTAGATCTTCATGAAACAGATAATATATAGTATAGATGTCGGTTGTAGTACAAATGATCGTCCTCAAAATTTTAAAATTACTGCTCTAAATTCTATTATTCGCTCATGCACGCACGTCTTATTACGTCCAATAACTTCTGAGGTGACGCAGTCCAATTGTCAAATTGATTATATTTTCCTCACAAAGCTTTTTCGGTCACCATCAGTACATTTTGTTTATGGGCAGAGAGACTGGATATTAAAAACAACTTCATAACTGGAATCATTAACAAGTTTGTGTATCTTTATATTAAATATAATACGGAAAGTTCGAGATTGTAAACAAAAGAAATACTAACTGGACGACAAGTAAGATCTCAGAAATATAGGCCAGTTTACCAAAATATACATAATGTGTATTATGAACAAAAGAACTAATAATAGTTTTTACTCATAATTATATTTTATGCAGGTTGTCAGCAAACATTGTAACTTCAAGACATACTTGCAGAAAATTGGAAAATGTACGTACTTGTCACATGTTTGCGGTAATCAAAAAGAAGGACCAGATCTCAAATTGCGGAAGTGAAAGAGAGAGGTGTCTCAAGAAAATTAAAGGACTATGCGATGATCTGTACATCAAAATCCAAATAAACAAGAAAAGCTAGTAAATATAAATAACATTGTTAATTGTCCACCAGTCCCACATGCTTTCTGAGATTCCAGTAATCCATAAATGCGTAACGCGAAAAAATGTCTGTCTGCTACCTGATCACGACTAAACCACTGAACTGAACGTGATGAAATTTGGCAAGGAGATTGTTCATCCTGGACATCTAAACTAAGGCTAGCTTTTATTTTTTAAATGTGTGATAAGAAAGATATAAATGGTTTTTGAAAATAAATGTCGACAAAATCTGAAAAAGAGAGTATATTTGCTTACCCTGCCTTAACAGTTAGAGATAGGTCACAACTATGTATGGCAATATTGTTCGCCTCAAAGAGTTCTACAAAAAAGTTCGCGACAGCATATGCCTATCTACAAAAATTAACTTAAATTATTGATAAAACGTTATTTTAAAAAATTGTGTTAAAATACTTCAATTTAAGAGAGTAGTTTAAGAAGGAAAAAAAATCAATCATCATCAAATTTAATGGATTATTTGTTTTGTGAATTTAACAAAGATAAAAAACGTGTCAAAATCGTAAAAATTCGACGAATAGTTTAGATTTTACAAGAATTTTAATGAAATGGTGCGGCCGCGTCATGCATCGGAAGCGAAAATTCGACCGGCGCGGTTCCCGCAAGATGGTGTAGTGAATACAGTCAAGTTTTGTATTAAATTTGTATTATTTTGAATTTGAAAAATTAGGATGATGTTCATGTTTTTAAAAACCAGTAAGAAAAAATATTTTGATCTTACAGTATATATAGATTTTATTTGTTCCTGAGTAAAAGAAGATTAACCTCAGAAAAATCCCTGGCAACACAGGGTAATCAGCTAGTTCGCCCATAAATCCCCAAAGTCATGGTCGGGGACAAAAACGTCGTTGAAGAGGAATTCATTTTAGCCGCTCATACGGTGTTTCCCGCTGCCTCCTTCGCACATTCATAGGCTCAGAGGGCGCGCAATTACCTCCTTCCTCTCGCCATCCCTCCCCTACAACTCACGTACCCAGTAGCTCCTCTCCTCTTCTCCTTTCCGAAGATGGGCGATTGCATTCGTTGTACTAAGGAAAACCACGTTCCAGTTTCAGTTAGGTAGGCAATAAAGGAAACAATTTAACGTTTATGTTGGGTTGTCGAAGAATTGATTAGTCACGAGTGCGCAGACAAGCTGAAGAGACCGAGCCGCAGGTGAACAGATAGTGTCGACCATTCCAAGAGCTTGGCGAACTGCCATGAAGGCCGTGCTTAGCTCCGATAGAATAGTTCAAATTGTATTTCGGAATGAACCGGTATCGGATACACTCTTATATAAAACGGAATTATTCAAATTATGTGCTATCTTGGATCGGTATCAAAAAGCGAAAATGTGTTTGTGTACGTATGTGAATATACACACATATCGGCCTCATTTAGATTGTTAGTTTCTTAAATGTAATTTCTTTTTCGTTTCTTGTGTACTAATTTTCTAAGCACTTTATTCCGTTTGTGTGTATATTTTAAAGATATTTTGGTGAAGATTTGTTATTTAATTTGTTATTATTGTATTATGTATACTTTTATTATGCCATCTTTTCCATCTGCCACCGAGCATTGCTCACTTGCAGATTAATAAATTATTATTATTATTATTATTATTATTATTATTATTATTATTATTATTAACAGACAAAAGTACAAGATCCCCAGGGTGAATAAATAGTATCGTGAACGGGTATCCTTTTTTATTATAAACATTGCATTTATTGTGGAGATGTCTTTCCGTCGTTTAATATTTCTTGCACTCTTAAACGTTGCTTTCTAATTAACATGCAAAGAGAACGATAATACGAGTTCTATATGGGGTGTATCGAATCACCTTCTTCGGAGCCATCATTTTGAATGATGCTCGAGTATCAAGAAATTGTTTCAAAGGATCATAAGCAGGTAACCTTCGAGTGTTATCTCCGAAAATAGAAAATGTTTTACATCCGTTCCCAAATTACTTCGCGATAACATGAATGCGTACGATTTCACACCTGATAGATTATTAGCTCTAATATAGTCGTAGGGTACAGCAGCTTACACCGTATTATCGAAAAATAAATGTATTTCATTACTTGATAAGTTTTGAACCAAATGTTATTAATTTTACGAGTGACGTGAGCAGAGTCAAACTATTTATTGAGATTACAAACAGTAATTCTTGCAATATTCGTCAATATAATTTTCTGTAGTGTCTCTTCCAGAATGTAGACCATGGCTCCATGACGAACACACGACGCCATAATTTACGATTCTTCCCATTATCACTGATGGTGCTTCCTCAGTATCCCAATAATAGAGAAAAAATAACTCCACTTCTTATAAATCGAAACTAGAAATCCTATTCAAGCTAGTTCCTAGTGATAGAAAAGTATAAAAGTAGACGCTCAAATAAGAAATGCATTGGAACACAACATGTAATAGTATTGTAGCATTTGAAATTATATTGAGTACGGGTTCGAAATAAACAAGAAATAAAGCTTGTCTTTAATTTAAACACCGGGCCAGCAGCGGTAAATACCTCATCTAGCACAGGTAGGTACTAGTGTTCGTGGTATCTGTTTTTCTCGAACAGGAGCATTAACTGATATATTTCATTTCACAGATAAATACGAGGAATATCATTGTGCACTACTCCTTCGGTCTACCATTCCTCCACTTCATACGTATTAATTGCATTTTCATATCATCGTATTTTGTGACTGCAACCCCGTCGTATCTTCTCGTCCCACTCGTAGCCTTTCGTGCAATCCAACAAAAAATTAGTTCATATTTTCATACAAATAACATATTTAATAAAAAAGACCAATGTTCTCGCAAGATGCCCAAGAGATGCAACGGGTTCGCGCGTGGTAGAAATGATGGACAGTTCGCGAAGCGACTTTTCGAACTAGGACAAGAAGGGAAGACGTATTGCCCGTACTTCAACTGTTTTGGATTCTGAGATCTTCCCGGTATTATTCTGACAATCCGTTTGGTTGATGGAAGCTTTAAGGGTAATTCCTGTAATTAAAATTCAAAATTTGTCCATGAAGCCAGAAGCTCACAAAAAAACTGAGCTACGACACATCTAAATATTTGATTCAAAAAGTCAATGGAATGAACTAAAAGCACCCGTTTCTCTTTGAAGTCCACTCATGGCCAAACATTCTTTTCGTTTAGAGCAAATAAAATAGAGTGGTCAATTAACTCGTTGTCCTAGATGGGTACTGCGTCATACAGACTTGTCTTCTGTATACACTTGCTTCGTCGATGCCGCAGAATGAGAGCAGAGAGGAAGGGAAGACAGAAAGGATAGACTAGCAGAGTAAGCAAGAGCTGTCGGATAAGATGCATGCGCAACCTACGATCTTAGCAATGCGTTGATTCAACCAGGGGAGTCAGCTCTTTCCTTATCATCTGTGCGTGAGAAAGCGCTGAAGAATGGCTAGCAGTGTTAGATCAACTTGACCAAATGGCAAACACATCAATGAAATTTCTCCCAGCGAGAAAGGCAAGATATTAGAATTGCATTTACTTGGGCGTGGGAAGGTTAACACATCGATGGATTTCATTCGAATGGGAGAGAAATTTTATACACAAAATGCAACCCCATGTTGTCTAAATATCGGAAAACACTAGTACACAATGATGTCAACATGTACAATCAAATTTGGTCCTTTTAAAGAAATATGTAGATAGTGAATTAAATTAAATCGAGATAAATAAATAAATTACGACTTGCGATCTTTTTATGCACTATTTCGATATATTTTGTGCGTAATCAGTACACTTTCACAACGCAACGTTTCCACTCGTGATTTGAGCCGTCGTACCGTCCGTACATTCCAAATCGTTTTCTGACTTTAGTCCGAGATGTACTTAGTATGATCTGTCCACACCGATAGGCAAGCAAACAATGAGAACTAAATACTTGTAAAAACTTAGTAATATAACCAAAACTAACCAATAAATTACAATTGCTATTTTAGTGATCACTGGGACGGTCAGTCTGAATTTGACATAACTTTTGATAAACCGAAGATACCATTGCATTTCAGTCTGAATCAGAAACACGATGTATGTGACATGTAACACATGAAAAAAATTTAGACCAAAATAACAATTGTAATTCGTTGGTGAGATTTACTACGTTGGCTTATAAATTAAATATAAATATATATAT
>NNCF01129387.1:336170-366888 GCA_002313205.1 Laupala kohalensis
ATATATATATATATATATATATATATATATATATTAATGCGATATTGAAAACTATGACCCATTGTTAGAATTAATCTGAATAGTTTATTTTTGGTTCGACATTCTTTGGTTACAATATAAATTAAAATATAAGACAGTATTTAATCAAAAAAATTAAAATAAAATACAAGTTAAATTATTTGAAAAGTTGGGTGTGCCAACTAGTTCTCAGTACAGGGGAGGTCCGGTGCCGATTTGCACCCCTGGTCAGCTCCTGGTCTAATTATTTTCTCTTCGCAGGCAACCGTGGGACCTACGGCCATCCTTTGCCATCCCAAGAGCAATAGTTAGAGCAATATAAATGAATATTTTATTCATCGTATTTTTTAGTTAAAAATCCTGGATTTATTTTGACATAGAACGTTAGAAAGTTACTCTATGAGATTTTTTTTGTTTCTATCAGATCAATACTTTCGTGAACTTATTTAAGAAATTTTATCAGATACCGCTAAAAGTGATATTAATATTTTTCATTGTATTATAATAGTTCGTATTACGGTAGCACATCTTGAAGTCACAGAAAACATCGCGTATTTATTTCTTGCTCTTAATCTCTACAACAATTTGGTTATAATTAGGTTATTTTTTTATTTTTAGGAAAGGAAACAAATTTAACGATTTTTTTGCGTGTGAGGTAGGGGGGAATTACCGTTGGCTGGCAATTGCGAATGTTTTCTCGCGTTTTCCAAGACTGGTTTTCTGAGACAAACACTAACTCCCAAGTTCGGGAAAAAATTTCGAGAGTTTTTTTTACCGTGAGATGTACTAAGTCCGTCCACATCGTTAGTCTCAGCACTGAAAATTATTACAAGTAGCAATAACAAATATACTAAAAGAAACAAAAAATAGAAAAGAATCGACACAAATTGCTGCAACGATTTTAATTTGTGGGACCCGAATTTAGAATATATTAGAACATTTCATTATTCTAAAAATTACAAATTTGTTCGCAAAATTGAATAATTTACAAATTTAAAAAACGACATATTTTTTCTGGCTGAAAAGTAAAAGGTATTCTACAAAGGACTATACTTACTATGCTTACTATACTTTTTAAATTCCGAAACGTACATCTTACTTCAACTATCTGAAACAAATATTTCATAACGTATTCTAGAAAAATATTATTAATATTATTTCTGTTACATAATAGTTTTAAAGATAACTTGTTCATTTATAACTCAGTAGTCCAAAAGTAAATTCACGCTTTTTCACAGCTCGTTTTGGGAACGTAGATACCGAATTTAAAAATTCTTAGTTACCTTTAAAATGTATTTATAACAACGTAAATGAAAATTGATGTATTAAAATTTATTATTATCGCGAAAAAAATACCTGAACCAAGTAAGTCTTCTGAAGCATCTATGAAAAATCATGATGATATCATTCGATGAAAAGTTTCAATACGTGCGAATATCAATATTTTAAGATCAGTCTAGTTTTCTCAAACAAACCCAGATCTTAAGTATGAATTATTTTTACCGAGTAAATGATTCTACAGACCGTAGAAATAAAATTAAAAAGTCAGTTTTTAGCCAAACCAATGCATTTCTTGTAAAGATAAATTAAATTTAAATACGTGATATTAAAAAAATTGAAGTTGATATTAAAAATCTGACTTCGTTGTTCTAGAACTTGAAATTATCTTGGAAATAAATTAAAACATCTAAATCATTTAATAGCATCTGGAGGTGATACAATGCCAAACAGGGACGCATCACCGACGTATCAATCATTTATGACCAGCGCTACTCGACCCCATTAGTGGGGGTAATCTTTGCATTCCATGTTCTAGCGGCGGAACTCGACTACTCCGGCAGTAAAGTGTCACTTGTAACTTACTTCGAACCCATCTCAGTCAAGTCGTTTACCAAGAGTCCAGTTCCCTCATTCAATGTTTTCCTCGTCACAAAAATGCGACACTATCATTTCATAACACGTATATTCACTACTTATTTTTACAGTCTCGCGAACCCTCCGGCACTTTCCTACATTCAAGTAATAGCGGCATCCAGTACGCAACCAACCGCGGCGCGGCAATATTCGTCACAAAATGGGAGTCGGGACTCGAAAATGCGAACGAAAAAAATAAAATGAGCGAAGCAATTTGCGGCGGCGCCTCCCCGCGTCTCGCGACGCAGAAGGAGTCTGAGAACGCCTCCCAGTTAGGATCACAGACACGACCTCGGCCCTCCGCCTCGCACGCGCAGCCTCCAGGAACATCCGCGCACGCACACGCCTTCGTTCACCCCCCACCCCGTCCACCATCACTCGGCGGTTGTTGTTGCTGCTGCTGCTGACACGGCGGGAGATGGTGCGCGTTGGCTGCATGTCCCGCGCTCGGGGTGAGAACGCGGGTCCATAAGAGTTCTCACTTAGTCGTGCTTGCTTTCTCTATTTTTCCCAGTGTCCACCACCGTGAGGAATTCATTCTCTTTTGAGAGGTTCATGAAGTCAGTCTTATATTTCGGTCCAGCAATTTCGCAACGACCGTTAGTGAGTCTTACATAAGCGATTTACTATTCATTTACAGAGCGAGGCTCAGTTTACCACGCTCTGCCTTGTGTTTGAGAGAAGGCTAAATCAAATCTAAATTGAAGCCGTTCATTGCTGGTGGTCAACAAAATTCGACGTTTTCGGTCAGGTTCACCAACTCTGTTCATGATTGTATGTGGATATTCCAAATACTTTGGCTTACATTAAAATCTTCAATCATAGGTGAAGTATTGTTCGTGTTCTTATTCTATGTCTTCTTTTCCCCATTCGGTAACTTAACGTTCAGTAGTCTAGTTTCAAAAAAGAATCTCCAAAACCATAATAATTAGCGATATATTACTTTTTATAGGTAAATATAATTCACCGCACGTGCGCAATATATTAGATGAATATGCCTTAGAAACTGTAATGATCAAAGAAGGTTTAAGATTGTAGAGAGGCATATGCGACTAGGAACAAAATGTGATGAGTAACATAGACCATAAGAATGAACGCGTACGACTGAAACGGTAAATTATCAAAGGTACCTTCGATATGAGTTAGTTAATGAAGAAGAGATTCAATTGCCAAAATGTTAAGAAAAAAGGAAACGGTTCACGTTCATCAATAAGTACATCAAATAATGTTTCCACCAATTACAAACTTTGTGCCAACATTCGGTCATGATCTTCATGTACATATTTTAATAATATATTTTGAATATTTCATGCGATTTGTACAAACAGTTGTCCAAGAGTTTAATTAACATATTAAAAATCAACAAAATAAACAGTATTCACAAAATCTCTCAAAGCCAACACGCACATGAATATTTTCCAAGTTATAGCTTACTAACTGGTACCTTAGCTGTTAATTTATAAAGTAAAGCTAAGGAAATAAAAATCAAAAGGGAAAAGAGCATTCCTTCACGCATTCAGTTCGGTCGCGTCGGTACGCAGCATTCCTTTCAGGACATAATATGTACACTGCAGGATGTGACGCCACGAATGTTCACTTTCCTTCCATTGATTTCTCAAGATTTTAGGAAGGATTAAGGTAATTTTGAAACTGACTCCCTTTTCACTGCACATAATATTTCGCAGCTAGTAGGCTCGAAATAGTTCTAGCGCCATTAACGTTGATCTCACAAGAAGCAACGTTTACCACAACCAACTAATAAAGGGTTCGTAGTTAAGGAGTTCAAGTAACAGTGTTTGATCACGCAGACATGGGTGTCTTCATTTTGCGATGTATGTCGGAGGCAATGGCGCACTGCCAGCACAGAAGCAATCAATCTTCATTATCAGATCTTCTCAACATTATCTTGACGGATGATCGACTTGGGGAAGCGCAGTGCGACGTTTTGACAAGGTGCTTCGAATGAATAAAGTGTTGGTATTTTCCAATAGAAATCAAAACGCAAGATTTCACGAATATTGCTTTGATAGTGTGTTGAGTTATCTTGTCCAGCATCACTACTGTTCATCCAGGAATTGGTAAGTCGTGTCTTGAACAACAACTCTTAATACGTTTCTCCAATATTGCAAAGTCGAAAATATAATAAAAAATACGTTATGTTTGACCCTTAAAGACATGAACATGTCAAGCAACTTTTTTTTACAACGTAGTGATAATTTATACTATTCAAAAAGGTGTCAGAAAAGAAGTACGACATGAAAAGTACGCCTGCGACAGGCAAGTTACCAGAGAGACTCCGATCAGACACCGTCTTCGTCCACTCCGCTGAGGTTACCTGCCGCACTCGCAGGCGAAACGTTCGACTGTAATCCCAACAGACCACGGTACTATGGCTCGAAAAAATACTATTACTCAAGACGCCTGCCGTGAAGGCCTACAAGTCTTCGAAATTCTGAAGATTAAATGACTTCGTACACATTTTTTTGTTAATACACAGCAAGTTTTCTGAAAGATATTTTGAACGATAAATGTTGAACTGTTCATTGGAGTTTTTGTGGACATAATCCATTCTCTTATCCTGTTTGAAAATTTCACCTCGGGATTCCAGTGATCCCTTCGCCTTGAGAACCGGAGTACCTCTGTTCGAGAACGTTTCAAAACTGTTCTGTTAGAGCTTCCTAAACGTTGCGAAAGCAAACACTCCTCCTTAAATATTTAAACAGGATACCAAGATGTCCACAGGAACACAAATAAAAATGGAGAGAGGAAGCTGTCATAGAATCGGAATTTCCCCTGAATATAATTTCTTACTCCCCTCAATACATTCTGGATTTCGCTTTCCACAAAAGTGGTTATTTATGCAAATATTTTTTTTCGGTCGAGAAGAGGTTCAACTGTCGCACTACAGGTTATGGGGTTCAAGAAGTGTAGAATACCATAAAAATATGCAGTTCCCAGCGTAATATATCTGAATCTCACCAATATACTTTCCTTGTAACTCAAACCGAAATCCATTCCAGAAGTTCCTTGTTTTAAGCAAGACATCAACTTAAAATTATCTACCTATTATAAAATCTACCATTAAATGACGTAATTACTCTTAGTGGGGACTATTGACTTCCTCCTTCAAATCCATCGGTATGTTCCTAGCACGTCAGTTAGAGAAAAAACCTCCAAAGCAAAAATGTTGAGCGATGGAGGTACCATATGAAAGTTTTATTAAAATGAGGGAAAATGGCTTTAATATCACTGTTGAAAGATAGTCTCATCGTTTGAACAACCCAAGATTGCGTAAGTCTTCAACAAGTTCTCGCAGTCCATCTTTCTGAAAAATACTGCCGTTCGCAGGGAAGAAGTCGACACATAACGCTCCGAACGCAAGCCACAATTGTACGCATAAAATAAATGAGAAAAATAAACGACGCATCGTCAACTGTCGGACAGCATGAATAGCACGTTTGAAAGTGCAGTAAAAGTCGGCATATGCACAACGTTATCACCCCGTGAAGTCCATCTGCTGACGATGTAGCTGTCGCTTTAGCGTCGGCGGGGTGAGAAAGCGAGGTTGGCGAAATTCTCACTTATCGGCACCAGCATCGTTTCTCCCCTGGTTTCTCCCAAGTTCACAAAATGTGTGCCTCCGATGGTATGTTCGTCATGAAATGAACCGGTTCAAAAGACTGAACAGGAAACTTACTATTTCCGCAAAAGTAAAATATGAGTGACTCAATACTTTATTGGAAAGGGCAGACATCTTCTCCCCCTCGACTTTCTCGTACTCTCAGACGTCGAGTCAATTCCTTTCACCATCAAGCCGAAAATTACGATAGTTAAAACAGGTTTCAAAATTTGAACAAATGTCAAATCTTACTCCAAATATTCCTGTAGGACGTACTCAAAAGAGTGGAATGAGGTTCCCATTCGCGCTATCATACTTCCCTCGTGAATCAAAATAAGAAATGAGTTATTACCTTGGTTTATATTCTTACATACAAACAGAATCATGGCCTAAATTATTAGGTTATTTATCAGCTTCGCTTCAATACAACCACAAACCTTGAAAAACAGTTCTAAACCTCACAACGACAGCGCAACTAGAAACCAATCGCTCAATCAAGAGACAGATTTGCGAGAATTAATTAAAATAAAACGACCTCTCACCGAAATTCTCCCGCATCCAAACAACACAGAAGCGTCAAGTCAAGTCAACTTTACAACTTCTACACCTCCATCAAAATACTTAAATGAGAATTACAAACTATGCTGAAGTTGGCAAAGTGAATTCAGGAAACTAGTAAATAAGATACTAACATAATACAGTCAAAATTTATACGTATTACAGTGTAAAAAATAACTATTATTTTATCACTTTAAAACGTCAATACATCAAACGATGTGCCATCTTATCGCATTAAGTTTTAAACTTTATTTCCCCGCACAGTGAACCTCTCTCTCTCTCTTCACACAATGCAATCTTCCTCACACAATCATCTCTGAGAGAAGCTCTCTTTTAAACGAGATTCTACGGAACAAACAAGTACCATCATGCGAATAGTCTAATAATGAAGGCAGAATTAACGAAGAAAGTATGACGGTGAAATTCTGTGAAAATAACCAAACTCCATTTTGCCTGTTTATCACATTGAGTGTTCGAGATATAAATCCCATCATCCGTAGAAGGAGGCAAATGAGCGAGCCAATCCACCCTGTGTTGGTACATCTCAGATTTCGTAACAAACGAGGCACCATTCCCGTGAGCTACCATTCCATAGCATTCGCCGCATATGCCACCTCGCAGCGGTCATCTCCCTCATGTTTTATACGCGACAGCTCCATAAACTCTGTAATATCGCCATGTAGGGCGTTATCCACCGATCATTATTCTCGAACGTCGCACAGCGAGAACTAATAAATCGTCATAATGGCTGGAATGACTCGAATGTTGGTTACAGAGCAGAACTATCACTGGATATCTATTGGAGATGAATGTAGAAAGATAGGAAGGAAACTCCGGATCTGAAATAATTTATAAATTGGACATTTTAGAAATCAGAAACCTATAATATATATTTCGTTTTATCATAACACATTTTCCTCGTACCTAACGAAATCATTAGTTGTACCTAAAGAAGGAAACACAAAAATTACTATTTTTAACACCCTCTCCCCTTCATAACGCAACAGTAACGATATCGCTTACTCCCCTCCAAATAATTACACAACACTAGCTCTACCCCTCTCCCCAAAAAGAAACGTTTCTAAGGCTGTCTGGGAAAAATGGATATGAAAGAAATGACAAACTTTGATACATTAACTTAATTGTACGTTCTCACTACACCGTGCTCGCACAGAACAGTTGAGCACAAGGACTGCAGTGAAGTTAAAAGTAGAGGAGAAGATGGTAATATGGACCATACTTTTAATATGGAACTCCGAGATATTTTTGGTCCGGGTGATGTTGCACTTACGCGACATGTAGTTCATCTTAATTATAAGCATATCCTATAAAACCTAGCGTCACGCAACACCAAGGTTAATCGTACGTCGTCGTAACGCAGCGTAACGATATTAACCCTTCTCCCCAAAGTAATTTATGAACGTCACCTCATCGGAATTATAATCTCTGCTTTATTTTCTCCCTCTTAACATAATATTTATATTTTGTCTATTATACTGATCTAGATTTAGGATTTCTTTAGTTTGCTTTCCAATAAAATGTAAATTAACTTTCAAGCTATCAAGACAACAACACATTGTGAAGACTAACGGACAGAAGATGTGAACGCCAGACAGCGATGCCAACTGCTTGCTAAGCATATTCCTTTAAGGTCGGGAGTCTCAGACGTCGGATACTCACTAGACTACACCACCGAGGAATACTCGTTGTAGGTCGACTACTCTGATCCAAGCTCCCAGGATTTCTTCACTTCTTCTGGGACAGTTACCAGAATAGAGGCCTCGATAAGTAAGGTGGGCGAAGGTCAAACTGTGAAGACGAAGACAAAGAAAGAAACAATGTCTGAGTCTCCAGTCAGAATGTACCGACAGCTTCTTTAGAAGACGGAAACTACTTTTCAAGACAACTGTCGTTTCTGTCATAGACAGATTTTGCAGTTACACAACCCATAACTAAGTGTCCTTACCCTCCCTGGAGTTAATCACGTGCACCTCACTTACAAAGGAAACTGGTTTGATATTAAAACAGCCCGTATCTTTCGAACGAAGGTAATTAGTCGAAACAATCCCTCAGCGCGATAGTATCTCCAGACCGTGCCACGAATACATCATGACCTTCCGCGGACAGCATCCCATCAGCGACCCATTAGGATTTCATTGTCTCGTTCTTATCGCCCATTGGGTAACAGGGAGCGACCTAAATGCTCACTTGACTGAGCAAGTCTGCTTTCAACAGAGTCCAAATGATGGGCAAGAGAAAGGTTTGTAGTGTCGGAAGAGGTGCAAGGAAGTCAAAGCAGTAAAGAAAAATATCACGATTATATTATAGTCGAACAGCTGATAATGAAAGACTGAACAAACATACGTAACTATGTGATAGTTTTTTAATTCATTTATGTCTTCAGTAAACCGTAGAACGCCAACAAAAAACAGAGTAACGATCTAGCGACACGACACAAGTATGACTATGGTAACACTAGCATCTCTAAACCCTAAATGTTCTTAAAAACTACATCTAAAGGTTGACTTTTCCAATAAAATAGCAGTGAAAAATAATAATAAACAACATACAATTCTTTTCTCATTTCAAAATTAACTTGTGCCTCCGTCAACCGATCGTCTAATCCCACCGTATTTGCTTTTATAACATTTTTTGTTAGAACACAAATAAACTAACCCGACGAATTTTCCATTTATATTTCATGATTATACTATTTTTCGTCGCAAAACTAATTGGTTTCCATCGTATAAGAAATACAAGCACATCACATTGTTCAGTACTTATCTCCCGAAGAGCAATTTCGAGATTCAATCAATCACATACAAAGTTCTTTTGCTGTGAAATGTAATTCAGTTAAATGTTAACTACATTTATATCTGTGATTAATTTATGCCTGTATTTTCATCTCTTACTTAAAATCCAAAGCCCTCAGCAAGGCCGATTTGCTTGATTACTTGCGGCTGCATTGGATGTCAAAATTACCACTATAAGTGATAATTACAAAATAAATATTAATTCAAATATTTATTTTGTAAATAAGTAAATTTACAATTTTTAATTTCATGATTTGTTTTACGTTACTTCTTATAGATTCCCAATGTATTTTAGCCAATTAAGTCCTAAGTTTTTGTTTTTGTTTGTATTTTTGTAAACTAATTTCAGAATGCAGGTCCAGGTACAGGTTAATTATTCTAACCTCCTGTAAACAATGTATATTACGCCAGTAAATAAATAAAATATTTAAGCGCAAATAGAAGTATTTCTATTTTTAATTATTTTGAGAAAAATTCATGAAATTCAAATAATGCAAAATCATTTTGCTTTGAGTCAAAAACCTGAAATTTCTGTAATACATGAAATACAACATAAATAAAACTCATGAAGCTTGCAAGAGCCACTTCCTAATCTATAATTATATAACTAGAATACAACTTGATGAAGGTTTTGTACTTTGAAAACGATTAATTTGGGGGCTTAAGAATTTTTTCTTACTGTGTTAACCTGCGGAGGACCATTGCATTTTACCTAGGTCATAGTATTTGACGGAAACACCAATTTTCAATTGAATTATTGTAGCTGTCCATTTTCTCTCTCAGAATCGCGAATGACCTATCAGCCTTTGGTGGGAATTTTACTGTTAGGTAATTTCAAATCACGGTTAATATCTGTGGCGTAAAACATATAATTAAGTCAACAGATGACTGAGTATTACTCCCACATAACGTAAAGGGGTGTTAACTGAAGCAGATAAGTTTAGAGCGGTTGTCCAAACGATCGTCATATAATATTGAATGCGCTGAACTAAATACGAAGATAAAATATATAAATCGCATTATATTTCATATTTTCTAAATGATATAGAAAAACGGATTTCTCATACAAGAAAATGCTCTTCTTCGATGGACACCAATTCCATGTAATTATAGACGTTGAACTACACATAACCAACAAATTTATGAGTTTGAGCGTAAGAAATATGGTAATGTATGACGACCTTACAAATACTTCAATGGTTTGGAAAATATAATGATTTCAACTAGTTTACCGACTTTGACTAACCATCATTCTACATTGATTTGCGAAATTTTGAATGTGATATTTCACAATAAACAGCCAATACGCACACTGTTGACATAATTTGGATAACGCAAGCATCTTGCAGAGAAGCTAAACAGAGAAAAACATTCAAGAAGTGCTGTAAATCCGACCTCAACGTTAAGTCTTGAGCAAAAGCTAAAATAATTATAAAGCACAACAGCTTATAGAGTACAATAAAAACAAAGTACTTAAATATATTGTTCATAAACTTTGCTGAGGTGATGAAACGTCTTCCTCTACAGATACCCATAACAAAACACATAAAGCACTACATGATGCATGATGACTCGGCAAAGCAATATACCGTGAGAAAGAAAGAATATGCGATAAAACCTACACATTAGAGACCTTCTTTCATGCGTCATGAATGTCTAGCTACCTAGCATTTCTCTTTCTAAATTTCCAATTAACTTTAAGACGTGTTTTCTTGGAAGAACATGTCAAATGGACTGATCCCTCGCTATAAGCATGTCATAAATATCATGAAAATTAGTAAAAAGATGTTCATAAATCTATGTGTAAAGAAAAATTAAATCACCAAGTCAACAATTCTGAGAGGAAAAACAATACTGACATAATGAAAATTTACGATGACATTATTAAAATAAAAAAAATATAGAAAGACTTATTCATCCTCATTTAGATATCATTACTGATGCAAATTATTGTTTACTGATTAATGGGTATTACTATTCACAGTTAGATGTACTAGTTATATAGTTTCAGAATATAATAAACGCACTCGATGAATTATGTAATCGAGAAATACTCATTCACTGCACAAATGCAGAAGCAAATTAAACGCCATCCCAAGGAGTACACTTCAATCAAACTCTAGGGCAAAATATTATGATTTATTGGAAAAACAGGAAAACAAAGACCGATGAACAAGCTCGAAGGTTGGAAGCGCTATCTCTTCCATCGAGGAAATCTATCTTTATGAGGTATGTAGGAAAAGAGCACATTTTATACAACTTAATCTGTTCATTGCAATAATTGAAGCTTTCATTAATCAATTTAATGCAAGTATTTTAGTATAGCTCATCTACAAGAAGAAACGACGTATTTTTTGCAAAAATAAAAATATATTACAAAAGCTAGCCCACAGTACTTTAAAATTTATGTAAATAAGCTTATCAAAATACAGCTTGTATAACAAGAGTCAATATCCGATGTTACAAATGGCGTTTTCTATTTGCTGCTCTGAGTACACCCAAATGCAAAAATGTTCCATTTATCATAGTACTATCTACGTTACCCAAGACCTGGGATATGGTAGTTTCTTGCGTCTATGGAGGCGCACTCTCCGCGCACTGAGAGCAATCGGAGTTTTTCAGAAAAAAAACGTTATTTTATTGATAACAAAACCTTAATCTCTTATCTATTTAATGACATTTTTGTATTATTTGTGCATAATATTTATTTCATTGGGTATCGCACTGCTGATATAAATTCTAAAAAACCATCAAATAATTTACATATATTTCAGACCAGCTTCAAGAGATGGTTTTCTTCGGGTCGGTCTACAGTTATTTCGGGCCTAGACCGAATAATAACGGGCTCGGCCTAAAAATTATTTGAGGCCCTTCTGCCATGGAGTTAGATGAAGAGCAAAAGTTGTACATCGAATTAGTCCTTTCCAAAAGGGAAGGAATTATTAAGACGATGGATTTCGTTTCGTTAATACAATTATAAAATGAACGGGTAATATTTGCATTATATATACATGAATACGAAACAGCTATTTGCCAATATATCGGTAATTATTGTTATTCAATTACTGTAGTTTCGTCAACTTTTGCGGCTAACAAATGGTCATGCCTGAATCGTGCAGCCGGCGTGCAGCAAGATGTTCCATTTACTTGCCTCTCCCGGTGAAGTGGGGAACTCGCGCAGAGCAATGGCGTATTTGTCTGGTCCTAGAGCACACTCAGAGCAGTCAATGGAAAACGCTGTAAGTCTTTCGATACCGCAAAATAGCACTTAATTTTGGTAGGAATCAAATATAATATTTTCGGATTTAATTAACCCGACGGGTAAGAAATAATAAAGAAATCTATGAAGAAAAAACAAACAAATATATACTAAAATTGATAAATACTTAAGTATAATTTTGGGATTCTGGGGGACATTGAAGGACATTTTTGTAATAATCCATCAACATACATCCGTTTTAGGGTGATAACTTCCTCGGAATGATAATAAACAAAGAAGAGTAAAATGCTTGTGGGGTGAGAAGATTGTTTCCTCGAAAGGAGAGAGAGAAAAGCGGGGAGAAGAAGGGAGGGGAGATGGACGAAGCGCAGACCACGCTCTCCTTAACTGACAGATCGCGGTTGCCTCCGAGGTGAGACAATCTCCCGGGCGCAAAGCCACCTAATTACGGGCCGCTCCGCGCCGGAAATTGCGTAACCTCCGGCAGCGGGTTTCTGCGCTCTAGAACGTGCTCGCATGCGCACGAATTAAAGGGCCGGCCGTTGTCCAGATCCACATCGCACCATTATCGCCCTCGCTCGCTCTTCTCGTCTCCGCTCTTCGCGATGTTACGTTCTCGCGTTCGCAACGGGGACGTAAGGGGAGGGGGATACGCCACTATGATAGACTCGTCATGTGAGGATGGAAAAGAACCATGAAACGTATGCTCTCCGAATTAATTCCTCGAGGGCGATGTCAAAACGCTTCAGGCATCAAAGTGAGTACGAAACCATTCGACCCGCTTGCTCACTGAATTGTTTCAACCTGCCATTTCCAAAGTTGATCCTGTTACTTTGGACGAATCTATAGTATGTGACATAACGTCTTAGAGATTTCACGGACTTTTTTTTCTGTTTAGATCAGGGAGATCACAAAGAAAGCAGACTCCTCTCTCCGATGCACACGGAGCAAAGTTGCTTCATGAAGCAAACCAATGAAGGAGATATTCGCTTCGTATCCACGGATCTACAAATGGACGGGATACCATTGAGGCGAGATCATACAATGTTATTTTTTCGTTATATTCCTAAGTATTAGAACGTGTCAGCTAGAATGCAAACGGAAAAATCTGTGTCACATAATAGATATAAAACGAACAAACACACCTCTGCAAACACAAATTTTGCCCCATGTCATCTACCATACGGAAGAAAAACGGAATTATTTCGACTATAAAGATTTAAGGACATCAGCGATTGAACCAGGTCTCTAGTACATTAATTAGGTACGCTGTACATATGAAAACGAGCAAAGTTTTAGGCAATGGGTAGGATTTTCACCCAACGGGACAACCTCTAAATATTTGAGGAGGAAACCTTCAGACAAAAAATTGCTTAACTATTCTTCACGTAACAGTCGAATATGAAACTAAGCATAATTAAGTATTGCCATGACTTACCTGAGCGTATTCTGCGCAGATGTCGATGGACGCGACGAAGGAGCACACGTCTTCGACTCCCCAATGCGTTACAGCGTTGGCGTCTCCACTAGCACACGCTCGCTCGCCGCCAGACGAACACGCCGACATGCAGGGCAAGTTCCGTCCGTACACATGCTGCGAGGTGACTGTGGCCGCGGCCCCCATGCGTGGACTGCTTCCTGCCGAACTACCTCCGCCACCCCCGCTGCTTCCGCCCCCGCTGCCCCCACCACTTGAATAGCGCGACAGAGGTTTCGGCGACACGCTCCCCAATCGCTTCGAACCCAAACGGTCCTTGGCGGGGCGAAGTGCGTCCATCATAGGGATACTCAATACAGAGTCATTTTTGAATAGGGCTTCACTCACACTAGCAGCGGCGGCCACGACCGCGTTCTTACTCGAGCGAGCTTTTTTCCCGTAGTGTGGCACCGCGCCTGCGGACAAGTCCAATGGGGAACTTTCAGAAGGAGATGGCCTCTTGGCAGACCCCTTGAGGTAGGTCTCGAGCTGTGAGGCGTTGTGGGCGTTCGCGGTACGCACGAGACCGAGGAGGGCTTGCGTCGACCGCATGTCGATCATGGGCGGGAAGAGCGTCGGGTTGGCGGCGGCGCCGGCTCCGAAGGCCGTCGCGGCCCCGAACGAGTACAGCGCCTGTTGAGGGTCCACGCTGGCGGGAGTGGTCGCTGCCACCGCTTTCTTGGCGTCCGCACCACCCTCCTTGGCAGCGGCGGCGGCCGCTGCGACTGCGGCGGCGGCGGAGAAGGCGGAGGAACCCGCGGCGGCGGCGGCGGCCACGGCGGCGGCGGCGGCAGAGCGACTGCCCGCCGCCCCGCTTCCGCCTACGCTGCCTGATCCTGACGCCGCGCCGGCGCCTTTGTGAAGAGACGCGGGCAGCGCCGGTCCGCCAGCTCCCATCAGCGACACCAAAGGCGTCGGCGATCCTTTGAATGGGTTGTACCTCGCGTCCAGACTGACTGGGTAGCCGTTCCGCGCTGACGCACCGAAGTAGCTGCGAACATATGCAAGAGTTGCCATTCACTCTCCCACAAATCCGTTGGGAACAATTAAGTGGCCTCAACCAGAAAGTCAAATGTGGTTCCCACTTTTCTAGTACAATAATAAAGTGTACATAATTTATTAGCACAAAAACTTTTAATGAGATTTTCTCATAAATAAACCATTGTATAAGTTAATATTCAAACTCAATAAGTTTGTTTTATTGCCAGTAATACTATTTTGACTCGTAACAAAGGTTCTTCAATCAAACAAAAATTATATTCTGACGTATAGTAAAGAAATTCTTGAAACTTTTTGCCATATCATAGCCTACATCAACCAGACACATGAGTCAACTCTCAGAATATTCTCTCAGTATCCACCAAAAACAACGTAATAAAGAATCAAAATTGAAGATTTTGTAAAATCAGACATTCATGACAAGACTCACTCAGCAATCCCCGCTCTTTTCCTCTACCCCAAAATTTTTTTGTAGTATTTCACTGCATTAACAGCTAGGAATCGCTTCGCAAGCTAGTGCTACCATGTGATCGACTTTGGGTAGCAGTCGCAAATCTAGACCGTAACTAAGGGGGACTAACCGGCGAGCATTTTTGTTGAAAAATTGTTGTTTTACAACACACATTTATAAATATTCCCTTTAAATAAAATGCATCAAATAAATAATTAAGAAATAACAATCTGATAATATTAATAACAATTATTTATTAAAGTTCTTAATATGGTATTATTAATTTCATTAAACTGGTATTATTAATTTTATTAATAACGATAACAGTTATATTATTAATAACAATAACAATTATAACTAATAACAATTATTAATTTGGAAACACTTTTACAAATTATGCCATTTATCATCTTCGATTTTATGTGCTAAGAGTTCAGGTCCAATGATGGGGGCTATAGCCCCCTTAGCGTCCCCCTCCCATAGATCCGCCACTGGTAGTTAGTAATGTCCCAGACCATAGGTCATTGCCTCACCAAATGTACGGGGTGGTCAAAAGTGAGGTTGAATGTTTAGGAGTTATGCATATGACCCCTATACGAAGTGCTGACGTAGTACCAGCTTAATCGCAAGACTGGCTTGTTAGCACACTGGACGATTTGGAGTCCTTAAGGTGGTTCTGCCGGGTAATGTTAGTCAAATCATTCAAAAGTCATATTATCTTCTTTGTTCACACTTAAATTATTTTGCTAGTCAGTTGTATGAAGAATAGTTACTAATAACGACAATATATTCGTAACAAAAAGGATTTTCTGAACAAAGTAATATGATGTGCGAACTCCTTGGACTCCGTTCATAAGCAGCATGGCCTGCCATTACTGTGTATCCCATGACGTAGATGTCAATTTTGGACACGACGAAAAAATATTTCAAAAATTAATACAGTTTTTTTTTTGTTTCAGCTGGTTTCGGAAGTAATTTATTTTCGAAAATAAATTATTTTCTCAAAACAGGAATGTATTATATCCAAATATTACATACAATGTATATTGCATATATGGCTGGTAAGGTGTGCTTTAAAAGCTAAAAATTCAAATCAGCGTACATTAAAGCATCCGTTTATACAAATTTCAGATTTTTTAAAGATTTAATTCTCTGGCGGCAGAACTATATACAAAACACACTTGTAATGTGAATGAAATGGACGGGTGGGGTAAAGTGAATGCCACTACCCCACAATGCTCTGTGCATATCCCCCCACAAATCCATATTGTCACCCCAAGAGTTATGAACTCTAGCAGTATGTAATTTTACCCACCAAAGTTGAGGTGAGTCCATATTGGCTGTCCTTGACATTCGCAACATTCTACCTTTGAGCATGCGTCTCGACGTCCATGGAAATTTGGTGAGAATATTTTCCCTTGAATTTTTTCCTAGATTTTTTTAGTATTTCCACATAACGGACAGGTAAAAAAATGCAATTACAAACTCTTAGAAGAATTGAAAATTTTCTTAGTTTGCTATCAATTTTGACTCGTTAATTGAAAATTCTCCTCTTCTCTTCAAACTAACTAACTCCTTTTCTCTGCAAATACTTCGCACTCCCGTATTACGAGGTCAAAAATTTCAATTGGCTTCTTAAACAGACATACCTGGTCACCTTAACAGAATGTTAGGATTTTAATCAAGCTTTATTCGAAACCGGTTTAAGATACTTAATTAAATGATTATTATACATATTATACATAAAATTTTCGGAAATAAAACGTTAAGTTGATACCTCAGTAGATTTCGATGCGACAACCGATTGTTTCTCTGTAGAAATCAAAGCAGTTGTCAATTTCGCGCCAAATTCATGTCAGGTGTAACACTCGTGATGGCGCCAACAATCCGTTCTCGTAGATTCATCAAGGTGCAATGTTTTTCGCATGAACAATGTTCTCTATGTATCTAACAAAAAGAAATCTTTGCTCCTCTGGTGGCTCAGGGCTACCATGCTTGCCTGCCACTGAAACACTCCAGATTCAATTCCCGACGGGACCAGAAAGAAATTTGTAGCTTTCCATTTTAATGTCCCAGTTCAAATGGCTGCGAAAATAGAAAAGAGAACCCAACTTCTATCCACCTCCTACTACTCCTAGTATCATTAACTTTTACTATTACTAACTACTCGTACCAACACTTCCACGTGAGCCAAGTAAATGGAAAATCCAGGTAACCGGCCCACCAACTAACAAGTCCCTACCACCTACCTCCTACTTCCAATTGCCCCCTATAGATAAAGCTTCAATAACACGCTACATTTCTCATTTACAAATACTACAATATTAAAAAAAATCTGAAGGTGCTCTCTGGACTTCTGCCTATCCGAGCATTTGGTGATTAGGTATTCACTTGTTGCCGTACTGCGAGATGTAAGGGGAGTGATCCATCTTGTAAAAAATTCACATGTCCAGTTTCGTGCTCAATTTCTTCGATTTGGGGGAATATATAAAATCCTAGTACGATCAGATAATTGATCTTTCAGTGAAAAAGAAGCGGTTTGCAACTCGATCAACCACACAATACAGTCTTGGAGAATCACAGCATCCTCGCGTATCATATACGATTGTTGTGGTCTCCACGTTCGTCAATTGAGACAACTGAACCAACCAATGATGTGGGACGTTTCATCTTCAGCAACCAGCACTTGGTTCAGGAAAGTTACATTATCAGTTTTATTTAGCATAAAATACAATTAGATCCTAGGGTGATCACTTATTTTACCTCTAGTCTCTTCTTCCTTTGAACGAAACCGATTAAGCAGGACATTTTGACTTGAAATTTTTGGTACAATTCAAGGCTCTATTGAACAATCTATTTCTTTTAGCCTCAACCACAAGACTAACGGATGCATACATTTTTTCTGTTGTTCTTGGGCGGTCTGATGCTTGTATTCCCTTGCTGCTCGTGGGAACACTATGAGAACTAAAATTGATGTTATGATATTTCGCTGCCTGGGGAGCGCCAGGACACCTCTGGAGCCAGTGCTGGAGGTGACACAGAACGAGCCACTGGTGGACAGGAGTTGAGCAGGCGGACTCCATCCGGATTACCCGAAAAATGCTCTGCCGATACTTTTAGCAACCAACCAACATCACCAGCTGCACCTGCAGCAAATGTTTCTCAGGAATACGTACCCGAGACCACTAAAGCAGGAAGACAGAGGCAACGCATGAAATGGACCGAAGACATGAATATGTGTGTCATGCATGCCTATTACAAAGTTACCAAACTAGGAACGGACTTCACTAACTACAGAATCAATCTTCATCAATTTTTTTCTTGGGGTTTTAGGGATCGTCAACGTCATTAGTGCCCTTAATCTTCATCAAGAGTTCATAAAATCATATCCACATTTAACTGTATCAGAACAGCGTATTGCAGACCAACGCCGTGTAATTTCAAAAAAAAAATCTTCTCTCGACTCCAGTCTTACAAGGAATAAAGGAAAAGGTTGCAGAGTACTTCAGAGAGGGTTACTCTGAGGTCACAGAACCAGATGAAAATAGTGTTAGAGAAGAACAGCAAATCAACGACTAGGAAAGCTCAGATCACGAACAAATAATAACAGACTCAGTGATAACAGATGAAGACTCCTCAACAAGAGAGGTGGAGAACTTACGCTTAATTTTTATGGAAAGTATGAGCACGTTTAATGGTCTAGACACTATGTCCCGGCCCTTGTTACCATGTCTCTACACATCAAAGAAGCTTTTCAGTGCTATACACCTAATGAACACCAAAGTTCTCCCTGAATTCGTAAGTGAACAGCTGCATCTCGAAGAATTACATTCCTTAATGTATATTAGTGCTTACTCCATCACCCAATGGCTCGGGATAAAAATCAGAGAGAAACAGATGACAGACAATGCAAAACAACAGATCACAAATAAACCAGCTTGGAAAAGAAGATTGGAAAATGCTGTGGATGAGTTAAGAATCAAAATAGGCAGATTAACACAAAATAAAGCAAATAACCGTTGAGAAAAACTAGTGAAATACGCCAGGAAGATCTGTAGAAAATATAAAATACATACCTCTCATGAAAATGAAAACGAGAAAATCTCGGAAATACTGGACACGCTTAAACAGAAGCTAGCTGCAAAATCGGGAAGGTTAAAAAGGTCATCAATCAAAGAAACGGTGGGAACAAAATAAGCTCTTCCACAGAAATGAAAAACTGTTCTACCAACATCTTTTATCAGGTACAGACTAAATATTAGAGTTTCTAGATGAAGAAAGTATTGAACATTATTGGTCACGAATTTGGGGTGACATCTGTAATCACAATCGCCTCGCTGGATGGATCAGTAAAGAGAGAGAAAGTATGGAAGGATGACAAGAAATGGACTTCGCAGATATTTCTGAAAAAGTAATAAAAGAAACTGTACAGTGTTTACACAACTGGAAGATGTGGAAACGCTACAGCATTTACACAACTGGAAGATGCCTCGTAAAGATAACCCTCACAATTTATGGATCAAACACCCTACATCCATCCATCCATCAATATCTTACATCTTGCCTTTCTCAAATAATAAAACATCCCGAAGAAATGCCAATGTTTTTAACTTTAGGAAACACATTCCTCAAAAGTAAAAGAAAAGATACAAAAAAGTAGAGAACTATAGACCTATTACTTGCTTTCCAACTTTGTATATACTAACAAAATGTCTTATAAATAGGAGATACGTATATTTGGAACAAAGCAAAATTCTTTCTGATGAGCAAAAGGGATGTCGCAGAAACCACATGGGATGCAAAGAACTGCTGATAATAGACAATGTTGCCACAAATCAAGCTTGTATGCGCCAAAGAAACATCCACATGGCTTACGTAGATTATTTGACAGCGTTCCACATTCCTGGTTAATTGAAATCCTTTAAATTTATAAGATCAGCCCAGTCATCATATCGTGGTTAGATTCCTGCATGTCTAAATGGCGAACAACTTTGAACCTACGTACAAAACAAAAGGCAATACACTCTGGAGAGGTCCCAATAAAAAGAGGCATTTTCGAGGGAGAGTCGCTAAGCCCATTGCCATTTTACCTCGCCATGAATCCTCTATCGAGACAGTTCAGTGAAACACGTTATGGATTTCAAATAAAATCTGGTCGCTCAAACCATACTCTATCTCATCTTTTCTACATGGGTATCATAATATTGTATGACTCCAATGGAACACAGCTTAATCAACTTCTTAAAATTAGTGACTTCTCTGCTGATATTGAAATGACTTTCGGCCACCATAAATGCAAATCTCTACACATAAACAAAGGAAAAGTAGATGCAGAAACTAACAAAATAGAAAAGGATTTTGCTATAACATCGTTAAATGAAAATAAAACCTACAAATACCGAGGGTTTTTCCAAGGAAAGATGATACAGCACTCTATCATCAAATATCATCTGCTGGAGGAGTATCTCAAGAGTATTAATAAGATAATACATTCTGAATTAAGATCCAAGATCGTGATTAAAGCTATTAACACCTTAGCAATACCTGTACTAATATATTCCTTTGGAATTATATCGTAGTCACACAGATATAGAGGATATTCAAAGAAAGACCAGGGTATTAATGACACAAAATAGAGTGCACCACCCAAAATCCTTCATTGAGATTGTGTTTACCTCGAAAATTGGGAGGAAGAGGTCTTTATCAAGACTACGCAGTCAACAAACTGGTTCCCTGCGAGAATTCTTCCATCGTAAAAAACATCAGTCGCCTTTACATCAATCAGTAATACAATAAATCGAACACACCCTTGAGGTTGGCAGTGTCGAAAGTGGGTTTGCACAGTGCACCAGAACATCAGAGGGAAAAGGTAAGTACCTAGAAGGAGAAACAGCTGCATAGAAGACATTACAATGACCAATACCAACCAGCGGTGGACCACGAAGAATCTAAAATGTGGCTAGTAAATGGCGATCTGTTTGCCGAGACAGAAGGGTTTCTTTTAGGAATTCAATTATCAACAACCTTAATTACAGGAGATATATTCCAAAAGACCCCACTGTAAGCAACAGCAAATGCCGCCAATGCCATCGATGGAGGAAACTATCCAACACATCACTGCAGGATGCAAACGTTTTGCTCAGACGGATTACTTGCACAGGCACAACTTGGTAGCAAAAACCATTCATCAAAAAATTGCGGATAAATACAAACTCACCCAAGATAAAACCCCGTATTACAAGTATGGTTTATAACCAGAAACAGTGTTAGAGAACAAAACCCATAAATTATATTTCGATTGAGCCATCCTCACTGACAAATCCACCCACAACAACCGTCCAGATATAACGTTCATAGACCAAGTAGTAAGACCACATTCTTCATAGACATTGCAGTGCCAAACACAAATAATCTACAGAAGACAATAGCTGAGAAAATTTCAAAATACATCCCCTCACTCAGGAAGTTCATAGAATCTGGAAGATGAAATCAAGACCATATAGTCCCAATAGTCATCTCTGCAACAGGAGTAAATTCCAAGAACTATACATTCCAGTTTAAAAACATTAAATTAATCCAAACACATTTACATATCTCTGCAAAAAGCCATCATTAGTGCAACATCCCATATTGTCAGAAAGTTTTTATCTCTAGAAAATTGAAAGAGAAATGGACACTTGGTCCCTAGGCCTGTGCCATTTCATCAATCAGCGTTTGCTGAGAAAACAACAACAACAACAATAATAATAATAATAATAATAATAATAATAATTATTATTATTATAAAATAAATTTACAATTTACAGTTATAGTACAGCTATAAAAGTATTTCAGTGTCTAAAAAAGTTTTGCTTATAATGACGTCTTTTTAATCCACACATTCTTTTTCGATGACCACGTATACCACTATAAATTATTTAGTAATTTCGCAAACATGAATTGAAACACCTATTTGAGGTGAAGAATTCTAATTGGGAGTGAATAATTTCCTGTGTTTTATATATAATTGTCTGATGATATAAATTGATAAGCATTGGTTCACAGGGATCATACAGCAGAAAATCTATCATGAGCCAAGAGTGCTCAGGTTCTACCGACATTCAGAACTTTGCAGGTTTATTGTCCTCATATCAAACTACGGTTCCATATCATATCAATATAGGCCGGAACTTGGGTTAAAACGTAACACAAACATGAAACAGGGGTTAGTTGTAGAGTAACATTGAAGAATAATCCCAACTTACTCGTTGGGGTTACTGTTGTTGTATTTGGCCGCTAGACTGCGCATGAAATCCGAATAATTGCGCGTCATCATCTGTTCCATCTGTTTGATGTGTCCCGCGGGGAAGGACGCAGGACTCGCGCCCCGCTCCTGCGCGCCTCCGCCACCACCTCCACTACCGGGTGGCGTCCCCGGGTACGACAGGGAGGGAGTGGCGCTCCTCGATGACGAACTGTTGTTGTCGGGGGTGTTGGCAGCGCTGGAGGCGGCGGCGGCCGGACTGAGACGTTCCGTCTTCACTGGAGTGCTCGGTCCGGGTGCAGTGGAAGTGCCGTTGGCGCTAGAGGACGCCGGTGCGGCCGCGGTGACCGGTGCGTCCGCATTGCCGTTGGCCGCATTGCCGGCCGGGGTGCCGTTGTTGGGTGTGAGGTGATCTGCGCCGCCGTTCATGGCGCCCGAGGACGCCGCGTCGCGCGCCGAGGCAGCCGACGCGGCGGCGGCAGCAGCGGCGGCGGGCGCGTTGCGGCGTTTGCCGCGCGCCTTGGGCGTCACGGCGGCGGTGGCCGTGGTCGCGGCGACGGCGGGCGTCGCCAGCTCCGCGCTCGCGCTCTCCGCCTCTCCCTGCCCTTCTCCTGCAACAAAGGGTTACCCATTAGTTCCTCCCATCTCAATTAGTGATAAAGAATACTATTCCGTTAGAGGAGACTACTAGAGGCCGTTACAGCGCGGCTGCTCGATCTGTGTGCATGGCCTTTAGGAGAAAAGGGTAGCGGGGGAACTTTTCTAAAAATATTGACAACCTATTGGAATAAAAAGAACAGTTCGCAGTGATATAAAATGTGATCCATTTGAAAGGTACATGTACGAAGTTTAGCTCATTTTATCCTGCGTTGAACGATAAGGGGCAAAAATGACACATAAATGTTTCTGGTTAGGCTAGAAGCAGCTGCCCGCGCGCGCAGATCCAGTAACTCAACCTAATGCGTGTATGATGATCTTTAAGTTTTATATTACGATATACCATAATGTATTATGATAATACGACAATAAATATTCCAATACATTTTATTTAAAACTTTTTATTTCACATCACTATATAATGAATACAGAAAGATTGAACGACATTAATACTTATAATTGTGTATGATCCCTTCTTTACATATAATATTGGTTTAGTGTCTTCGTTACTGTAATACGGGAAGAAATATCTCTTTAATTTATATCTTAGCAACCCTTTTGCACCTTGCATTTAAATGATAACAAGAGAACGCGATAACGAAATACGAGACCGGGGGAACTGAGAAGACCGTCCGATAAGAATTCTGAGAAGAGAACTTCAAAAAACCGACTTGGTTACATACTAGAACCGTCTTATGTTGATTTGGAGACACCATCAGAGACCAGCATGATGCAGCCTATAAGAACTAAGGTGGGCGAAAATACTCTTTGTCCATACACACATCTTCATTGACAATCAACTGCAACATGCTACTTACGACAGAATATTCCACACATTACAGCTCTGTGCAGATACGGTCGCTGACTCTTCAATGTAAATCACGTTTCATTTCTTATTTTTCCGTTTTGTTTTCCTGTTTCGAACAAAGGCCAGGAAGATATTGGAAGGTATTTCTTGGACAAAATTTAAAGTATTATACGTTCTTATAAGTTATTATATTATAAGTTATTATACAAAATTTAAAGTATTATAATATATTCGTAAAAAATTAAAATTATGTGAAGTAAGATAAATGCCAAAAATTTCTTAATATACAAAAAATGAAAAAAAAATTGTTTTGCAATAATTAACTCAACGCCAATTACACGTTTTGTTGTTTCTCATTCTTATTTCACCTCATTTTCCGGTGCAGAAACCCGCCCCTGTCGCTACGTAAGCGGCAGGCCGTGTCTCGCTTTGCCCTCCGGCGATTCATCAAAAACCCGTTCGGTCGCTCCCTCGCGGTCGGTCGGACGGGCGCGCGCTGCTCGGCACTCGTGTGCGCACGCGGCGATTCGCGCGGCTGCACCTGCTATCGTATCGACACGAGCGCCCCCGCACTTCCGCTCGAGGCAGGGGGGAGCGCGCATGCGTGGCAACTGGCTAGCGCGGCGAGATCGCTGTGCGCCCATAGGAAAAGGTTCACGCGCGATGAAATGGTTCCCGGCAAATGATGGGTCTTTCAAGGTAGTTCTGCCGAGAGAAAATTAAATCTTCAAAAGTCTAAAATTTCTATATGTTAATTTCCAGTTTAGCTTTTAAAACGCACCCTACTGGTCATTTAAGCAATATATAGACTATTTAATATTTCGATGATACACATTAACTCTAATGAGAAAATAATTCATTTTCCAAAATAAATTACTTTCTGACTTTTAAATACATGATTTTATTAAATTGTAGTCAAAATCCTAAATTAATTTGTAAAATATTTTTTATAAAGTTCTCCGAAAATTCCGAATACAAGTTTAAATTTTTGTTCGCTATTATCGCCCTGTCCGCCATATTCAATTATGACATGGGAGTACAGGCTAATAGTAGGTCATTCGAATGATCTGATTACAAACGGAGCGAAGAGAGATCGCTGTTCATATTATTTTTAGCAGAGTAATTTAAATATTAACAAAGAAGATAATTAGACTTTTGAATGGTCTTACTAACATTACCCGGAAGAACCGCACGAAGTTACACAATCATCTACTACATAATAAATTAATAAATTTATTGTCAAAAAACAGTACAGACTGCGTATGACCACGAGTATTCATCTATTGAAAATACATCTATTTAATATTTAATAAATAAAAATAAATAAATTTATTGTCAAAAAACAGTACAAACTGCGTATGACCACGTGGAGGGAAAAAAAACTAATTTACTCTCCGGAAGCAAGCAAGGGACCATCCCATCAATTCCGATCAAGGGCCCTAAGGCAGAGGCGGATTCAAAAAATTCAGCAAAAATTCCTAGATAAGATAAAAAGTTAGCTGCGAGTTATAATACTAATAGAATGTCAATATGTTTGTAATTTTAAGCAAAAAATTACATGTAAGTTATTATCGAACTATAGATTATTCTGAGTATAGTGCTTAAAAATTGAAATAACACTAAATTCACGATTTATTGTTACAATAGACCCGCCCCTAGACAAAGCCTAGAGAACCTGTATGATAAATCCGCCTCTACCCGAAGGAAAACCGGAGAAAAACCCGGGCCAGGATGGGGCGTTTTGACTACACTCATGCATTTTGACTACACTCATGCATTCAAGTTAGTGTATCTATTTGACAACTTCATTGCAATATGCATTCCTTGACGTAATCAACGTAGATAAGACTGCGGAAAAATAACAGACGAGCAGAAGAAAATTTAACATAAAATTTTCCGCTGAAAAGAAAAATTCAACAGTTTTTAATTTGTGATCCAAAATACATATGCAGTTACTTTTATCGTAGCATTTTTACAATATTAAAGACGTTCTAGGTGACTCGTATTTCCTGACAACCACAATATTAACGATAGTTCGATTAACTTTTATTCACCAAATTCTTTCATTGTGTGATACTTATGAACTCCCACAAGTGCAAAGAATGGATTCTAAATCGAACAACAACATCTTAAATCATATGTTTACCCCTTATTGCAGACAACTCTTTTTGTCCCTTCCTTAAGAGGTACTGGTCAGAAGTTGAGAGCATCGAAACATATTTCATAGGATATTAAAAGATAAATCATTGATAAAACATAGAATCATCTACTAGAGACGTTAAAAATGTTACACAAACATTCCCAAATGAACTGATAAATGTGGAACGACGATTTAATGCGCGTGTCTCTCAGCTGATGTTGGAAGGATACATTAATGGTGGATTTGATCCCATTCTGTCACTAGCCTTTCATACCAACTCCGTAAACGCAAGAGAGGAACCATTAAGAAGACAGGAACATCATAAAGAATATCAACTCAAGTGAATAGGTCATATCCAACTTTTTTAGTAAATTCATTTATTTTGCGCTCCGATGAGCGATTGATGTCACTATCGTTACATATAAGAGGTGTTTTTTCCAGTCGTTATATTATATACGCCCAGACAAATTTGTGATTTCTTTCCAGTGCCGGTCCGAAAATGACGCCCGTGGGCATGTAAACGGAGAGAGAAACGGACATCCCCGATCTGGGCGAGGCGGAATCCAGGGCAGGCCTCACGGCAAACACGCAGAGGCGCGACGCATAAGCCTGCCATGCGTTTCAAGTTCGCCTGCAGCACAAGTTGCCGCACAAGTTAAGCAGGAATTTATTAAAACAGTTTGCCTGCCGAGTTATGGTTCGTTAACTCTGCTCCACATCCAGAAGCGGTCGTCCGGGCAGGATAACCAGCGATGGCGTTCACCTGGCGCCCAAGATGGCCGGGAAGTACAGGTGCTGAAGAAGTAAGGGGAGAAACAAGAGCGGACGGTGGAGACGAAAGATGATCAGAGCTGAGAGTGGAATCCCCATTCGCGTGTGCAGGATTCGACTAGTTTCCCGACAAAGAACGCTCGGATTGAAGAACTTTCACATCGATTCCAGTATAGGAAGGTATACAGTCATAAATGTCATGTAAATTTAACATTTTTATTGGCTGCCACGACACACACTACACTTAAACGATACTCATAAAGGTAAATGCGGCAAGCATATTCAAGAATTCATAGCGGCATAACTATATCTCTTATAATATTACGACAATACAATTATGGTAGTGCGTTAACCCCATTACATGGGGTAGAAAAAGAAGAGCAAACTGATACGAAAAAGATGAAAATTATTTTGTAAATTATTCAAATTAGAAAGAAATTTAAACATTTTGAATCGTGTCAAAATTATGTTCCTACGAAAATACACTGAAAAAGTATCCTCTCACTTTCCTCTATAATTTCCTTTCACAATTTTCTCTCAGAGTACGATTAACTCTTGAAATGAGAGGAAATTAAGAATATTTTCTTCTGGAATAAAGACAAATTTCTTCTTATTTTACAGGACGCGGAAATATAAATAAATATTATGAATCCGTATAATTGATTTCATTCTAACGCATCGAATGAAGAAATTCATACATTAGCGAATGAGTGTCGGCGGCGGCGGGTAGATTCCTCTCTCGATTCCGATAAATAGTTAAGCAAGTAGATTGACAAGATAGCGATGCGCCGTTGAAATGTAGGCAAAGATGCACAAATATCAAAGAAATCTCTCGTTTAGGTTAATGTTTTAGAGTACACAAGAAAATAATATTTACTTATTGACCATTATATTGATTAAAATGGATGATTAATAGGATTAAATGCATGAAAATATTTATTAAAATCGTACCGATGAAAACTAGAGTGCACACGAATTGTTACGTAATGTTATTCCAGTTAATTGTTAATTATTGTCCATACGACTTTTAACTTCAAGCGTTCTAGCTTAAGTTTATTGCAATCTTCATGAAATGTGTGTGACATTGCAAATCTGAGCAAAAAAAGATGAAAGTTGAATTTCAACCCACTAAGACGAAACAATGATAAATATCCCGGATCGAGTCACGCTGCTCACTCATTTCTGTCAAACAATTTTTGTTTCATGTGAGGAATCTGCTCTCACAGTGAAACATGCAGTAATAACTTTTTGTGTTGGGTGCATACCAGTAGTTCTGAAATGTTTTTATAATGTATATTAGTTTATTGTCCTCCATGTGGTCATACACAGTTTGTAACTGCTATTCTGATCATAAATTTATTATAATTATTATTAATTGATATGGCAATAAGCGACGAGATCTGAAAATATTCGTAACTGGCTTAGTAACATTTATTTATAAATATTAGCAAGCAGTTGAAATTGAGTAAAAGGCTACTGGCCTCATAAGGGAAGGAGTAACCCTATTGTGATATTTACACGGTATAACAGTGCTACAAAGAAACTATAAAGAACTAACGATAATTTAGAGAAAGTAATTTAACTCCATCAGAATCAATCCCCGCCGTGTCTCTCTGTGCACGATTTTCTCAGTAACTACAAAATGGATTTTTCTCCGGTTTTCACTGACGGGATAAAATCATTTGTCGGAGAGGTGTCCTCATCTGCGCTGTAGATGATATATGTGAAAGTATATAGATATATGTGAAAACAATGTATGACAATAATGTTTGCCTACAATAATTTAAAAAAGCCTACGAATATTTACGTGTTGTCTACACTTAATTATAACGAGGAGTTAAATAGTGATTTCACAAAAGAAACTCCAATGCGAAACCATGGGTACCTAGTTTTTAATGAAACTTCAACATTGTGTGAAAATTATTACTTTGTAATCCTCCGGGTGTAATACTGGCAAGGTTTTTTTTTTGGTTGGGGCTTTAGGGCTCGTCAAACTGGAAAGGTTCATTTGCATTATATTCACAGGAGAACAAAAATGGGGAGCATTAGAAGAAAGTGGATTAACAACGCTTGTTTTAACAGCACGTCCAGCATGCTTGATCTTTGAATAGAAAATTTTTAATAATAACTCTCACAAAAATATAGCTTTATTCTACACTTGTGGGAGTACTCATTCCTTCGGAACGGTCAATATCGCTGAAGATATTTTAAAAAAGTAGCCTGTTCATTTAAAAATTGAAACCTCAGTAAAATTGTTACGAGGAGCCTAAACATGTTAAATTTCCGTTGATCCATAAATATTAATGTAATTTCATTTACCGCATTCATAACATGGAGCTTACTAATGTTTACTTATTTAGTAGTTTGTCCATAGTTTAAAACTTATATCGGACATACTACTTTCAAAGAGTGTAAGCTTTCGCATGAAGTTAGCAAAACATTCATAAAACTATACACAAGAAATATTCTTCTATATATAACAAGCGAAATAGAACCCGCTCAGTTTAAACCCTCGAGGCAGTCGTAAGTGCTTTTTCGTTACCGGTTGAGAGCTCTTTCTTCGTATAAGACCAATGCAAGTGACGTCACCGTTGTCATAACAACCAAGGATAGCGACGAGCATTGAGCACTTCGCTCCTTGTTGAGTGGACACGGGAGGAATCATACAGCGGCAAACAACCTACTACACTGCCCGAAGAAGTTTTCATATTGGAGAGATGAATAGAATACTGTTACGACACACCACAAGCCCAAATGCGACGTGGGTAGTTTTTGGGTAGAAGCGGGATTCAACCATAAACCACAACCTTTATGGTAGAGTTCGCTGCCACCAGCTTGGTTTCCCCAAGCAATCAAACACACGTGTAATAACAATAAAATATTTAATTCAAATTAAATAGAGATCTCAATATTTACAAATGTAGACAAACTCTCAAATCATAAATACAAGTTTGAATTTGTAATTACAGAGTTATTGCTATCTGAAAGCAACAATTACACACAGATATAGATACTGGTGTTATGAATTAACTCGGAAATCTACCCAGATTATCCGAATCTCAAAAGTTTGCAAGTTGCTATCCCGAAATAACTAACTGTTCCAAGTTACGATATTCGCGCCTCTAGCAGGTAATAGAATTACCGCAGCAATTCTCAGTGGTCTGACGACCAAAACGAACCAAGTCATATCTCAAATAACCTGCGTACTTCCATGCCCTCCGCAGAGTCTCTAGTCTGAAAGTCAGTTAGGATCTGCAATCCTCCCAATATATACAGAAGCGGAGGTCACGTGACTACACCCTCGCTACTGTACTGAGCACTCTACATCAGCTTGGTCACCCCTCAGCTTCTGAGAAAACTGCGTCCGTTCGGCTGACCATTATTTTTGGCAACCACTGGAAGATTCCCTCCACACTCGCTTTTCTTCTGAGGGCGTTCATCTCAGTTTTCAGAAATAGATAGGAACTGTTCAGCCTCTACACAATAAACGGGAAGTCTTAGTAGCGGTATTTTTCCTTATTTGGCGGCGACTGGCCCGACCCTTAATCTCCTTAGGAATTTCCGGCTAGCAAAGTGCTTGAAACTGTTAATATTTCAAAAATCTATAGACTGCACTGCTCCTGATGTTACAAATACGAAGCGAAGTATTACAAGAATTCCAAGATACATTCCAAGAGTTACGTTCCTATTAGAATTTTTCAGAAGATGAAAAAAGTTAACAATAATCAACACAAATAGAATCATTCTTTGGGTCATTCATTCATTTTATTGATAGATGAGCCAAAATCATTGAAAGTGCACGAGAAATGAATGACATGCAGTCTTCATTTTTAAACTTTCGGTAAAGCCCATGTACACGATTAAGAAGGAATTCTGAACTTTCTGGCACGTAATTATATGTTTGCACTCCTATGGAAACACAATTAAACTCAGATTAAATAATTGATAAAAGAGTCCGATGCTTTGTGATAGTCATATAATAATAATAATAATAATAATAATAATAATAATAATAATAATAATAATACCG
>NNCF01129387.1:367049-392525 GCA_002313205.1 Laupala kohalensis
TATATATATATATATATATATATATATATATATATATATATATATATATATATACACACACATATGAACTCACACGCGAATCTTATTGGATCTTATAGGTTGATAGAGGTGCACAATAACTCTAGTACTGCTCGTACGGATCTGAGAGACGAAAGCAAAAAAATCTGAAAAGTAATGGCAAATACGGAAAAAGTTCTTTATAGAATTTCTTTTTCAAAATAATGTCAGAAAATCTTCAGATTGTGGGACTCATATCATCGTTAATTTAAACCCCAAACGTAAAATAGAAATTTGAAAATACCCATTCTTCTTTAGAAAGAAAAACGTCAATGCAGTTGTCGTGCACGAGATAGGAAGTGGCCAGCGGAACATAAATAAAAATCCCTGGCGTACATAAAAATGCGAATAAAGTAAAATGGGAGAATGAGGTATATTCTGTAAGAAGTCTTTACTAAATCAATGGGAAGGAAAACTGTCTATCCAAAATATTCTTTGTGCACGGTAATGATGTAACCGGAAAGAGGCGTGTGGAAGCGTGACTGAACGCCAAGTATAGAGCACGATCCCTTCATATAAACACTCCAGGTAGAGTATGGAAACGAGGTAGGGGTCAAGTCCCCCTTAAGGACAGTGAGATCGTTTTGATTTATACCACGTTAATATGACTTAAACTGAGAAGAGGTCTCCAAAGAAAAACGGAAAGCCAACGTACTGGATGGAGGTCACTGCAGAAGTAGTGCGTGCATGCCTTTTCGAAGGCAATGCTCCTTCGTACCTGAAGTGTTTTCGTGTGACTAGTTTTCAATTCGTTCAAAAATAGAATAAACATAATATTACCTAAATAAATTATGACTTACGATCCTTTTATGGACGATTTCGTCCAAAGAAAATGTAAGTCGTCGAGCGCAGCAGTGCAAGAGGAGGCTTATAAAGCGTAGCATGATTATGCTAGAACAAATAGTACAAAAATTCCCCTGTACATTCGATCTTCTGACATTGTCAATAGGGATCAGAAGGAAAAATACTACTATGACGAATCGACCCGACGATATTACACTCGGGTCCAGGAACGAGTTACGGTATTGGCTGAGCTTCTTCTACAGCTTGGACTACAAAGGGTTCAAAATGTTGAATTGTTAGATATCCCATGGAATCCGGGATCGATAGAGCAAAATAACTTCGGAAACATGTCCATTACTCATTTCTTTTCAACCACTACAGTTAAAGTCGAAGCGAATGAAAGAAGCTCAATTAGTGAATGTCATCTATAGACATTCACATTGGTTACCATATGCAGTGTCAAGAGCTTTTTGAAACAATACATACCAAGAAAATGGAGGCCATAATATTGTACATCTGAAATCAATGATAAAACGTAAATCGTAATTTTTTAAGTCATTAGGTCTTGGCATGTGTCATGTGTGTCAAGTTTCGTGGTCCAAAATCACATCAGCCATGTCACCTCATAAATACCTGTCCCCAGGGACGATGTTGTTGATCTATGAATCTTTTTTGAACCTTTCGGGAGAACTTCCAAAATTTCACATCATACACTAGACCAGGGTGTCTACTAAATAAGGGCGATTCTATTGTCACGGATGGGTCAAACATAGCAGGTTTTTAGATGGTCTAATGCAGACATTACAAGAAAACCTCTCGACAAATGAAGTCAACTTTCAAATATTTCGTTTTCGAAACATGTCATCCATGAAAACAATGCATCTCGGCAATCTTAGATGTCTTTCTTCAATATAGACCACCCAGAGTAGTCACGCTCTTTGACAGCCAGACCAGAAATTCTGCCTTATAAAGCTCATTAATTGAAATTATTCGTATTCTGTTTCACCAGATGTCTTTCCGTCGACGCGAATTCATAATAAGCGAGCCTTTATTCGGTTATAACAGATTCCAGACAATCGTATTTTGAGAAAGAACTATCAACGTTGCCGATCCTGGCCATCGAAAATTCGCGGAACTAGCGGCAAAACTTCCTGATTTGGGAAACTTTTACTTCGAAATATCACAACTTTTTCTCGGTCTTAAAATTTCAGTGAATATAATATTTCAACACAATAATATACTCGTTTTACCTTTCATATGAACAAATAGTTGATGAACGGTAAAACCTTTAACTATTGAGTACAAAAGTTTGAAATAATAAAGCATCTAGAGCGTAAGTCTATTTTGGAATAATTTCGAGAGCACGTGAAAAAAAACTTGTAAATCAATAAACTGCCTAATATTAGGTGTAGCTGGACAGTTATCTTACTGTAGTAGCACAATTTTTTCCAAATATAATTTAGGGAAATTTTAAAATTTTGTAAAGTGATCTTGCTGGAGCTTTTGTTTGTACCTACATGAAGTAAGATGTAATTTAAGATAGAAAATTACAAAGTTTCTGGAACACCTAAGAAATAACATACTCGTTCAATAGGGTTAAATCTATGTCCAAAAATATGTTCAAAAATTATTTATATCTTACTTCAAAATAAAAAACTTATGTAACATCTTGACAATTTTATTGTAACATTATTCTTTTGATAGGGATGATTTCCCCTAAAAAAATATTTTCAAATTAATATAATGGGCTATAATCACGTAATTTTAGGTATCAAACTTACAATTTTTTAAACGCCGATCTGTTTCTTGTTTGCCAAGACAAAGTGCCGAACAGTTCCCTTGCTTCATTCCTTTTTGAGAAATGCAAACCAGCTTACCATCTCAAATGATATCGAATATGGTAAAAATCTCAGGAACTAAAAATGATTCCAAATCATTACTTCTTATATAGGGAACTACTCGACTGATTGTAGGTTAACATCCAACATCTTTCAACAAAGATTTTTCGGGAATGCATTGATTTAATTAATATATAATTTAATACAGTATAATGAAACTTTTACATATACAGGGAAATTTCCAGAAAAATTCCCCAAAATGTCAATATCCCAAACATTCCCGTCGGTAGTAAAAAACTTCCCGAATCGGGACACATACCACAAATTGGCAAAGCTGACATTCATAAATATAGTATATTTTTAACTATTTATAAGATCGTTTATTTTAACATTTGCTACAGTATGAGGGATAGAAGCATGGACGGCATCGACGAAGATCGCAGCGCCGGTGGAGGCGACTGGTGGCAGCAATGGATGTGACTGTGGCTGGTGCAGTGGCGGTCGAGGACGAACGAGAGCGGTCTCTTATNGCGTGAAGGGGAAGAGTGGTGTGGTGGGGAGTGGAGAAGAGTGAAGGGGAGGAGGCTGAAGTGCCAACAGGTGCACAGGTGGACAGACTCGCCGTCCCACGTTACCGCCGCCGTTGCCTCTAGTAGTAACAGAAAAGAACGATTGTGAGAACGACCGGTCCTAATAGAGATAGAGATTTTATTACAGTGCAGTTTTATTGAAGTGGTAGACATCTTTCTACAGATATTGCCAAAATGAAAATTTTTAGGGTACTTAATTAAAATAAGTAATAATGATAATAACTTAAGGAACGTTAGTAGAAAGCAACATTTTCTATCTTTTGCATGATCAGCCAGTGCGTGCACGCATTACTAAAAACAATTACTGAGAATTCCAACTCAGTAGGGTATGGTGGAGCAGAAATCTGCACTTTCTAGTTTTTCACACAAGCGAAACTTAAAAACAGTTGCAGAGTTCAGATCAGACTGTAATTCGGTAGAGTATGTTCACATTTACTACGCATGCAAAAAAGAAAACAATACCTTTATCGATCACTCAGTATTTTCAAATCTTCGCGAACAATTTTCATTCCCATCAACCTCATCAGACGTGGATTTTTGCATCTCCAGTGAAGAAAAAAGAAATCTCAAAGTAACAAATTCAAGGTTTCTAATGTCATTAAATCACGTTCTATACGATAGTCCTACTTTCAATACAAATTTGAGAAATGGGAAGTCAGAACCTGAAGAATGGGGAGAGTTTGAATACTTCTTTGATGAGGGTGCATGTTTAGGGATTTTCAAAAGAAACAGCCTTCTACACTAAAAAGTTAAAAATTCCGATATTGGGTATTCAAGTCAGTACTTCAAAATGTTCATTAATAATAAGTTGTCCATTATCGATCGGAAATGATAGGGGTCCGAGAAAACCATTCCCAGTAATTATCTCATTATGCAAAAGCAGAAATTAGCACATCATTGTAAAGCTAAATAAAGGTACTCAGGAAGGTATGTAACAAGAATTTCGACATGCGTGTTTCATCTCAATGTGTTTCATGTTTCTTGAATTACGAGCACAATAAGCGATTTCTGTTTGTTCAGTATTCCGCCCCAGGCATCGTTATTGTCTTGATCCTGCGTAATGAATTATTGTTCATTTGTTCAGACGTTTAAATTTTGAACCTAACGGCATAATGACTTATTTACTTTTTCCTTGATAAATATTACCACACAATATTGTCCGAACTTTTTTCGCTGATGAGTACTCTGTCTGATCTCTCTACCTCAGGTATTGGTCAGGGAATTATTTCAAATATATTATTTTACTGATAGCAGCGCTCTTCTTCTGATGAATTTCACAGAATAGAGGTTTTTGAGATTGAAAAGTGATCTAACATCCATTGACGTCTACTAGCTAGTAGAAATGGGGATGTGATCATGACTTTACGGGTTAGCCAAATACTCCAAGACATCTAAAGTCTACGCACAATTATTACTAGGTATTTATCGATCATTACTTAGTATTCTATAGCCTATTTATCACTGCGTTCACTAACAGTTGTATACGTAAACCATAAAACACATAAATCGATAAAAACAAGAAAGGAAAAAATGCCATCTATTTGTTTATTACGAGGTCGATTTACCGCTTCAAGGTCGTTTATTAATTACTTTACTTTTTTAATATTAGGGAGAACTAAAATGAGGTTTTAGAAACCTTTCTGTATCACAATGAAATATTTCACCATGTCTTCGACACGTAACATCCACTGCCACAAATGGCGTGCTCGCCAAGAAGAATCCTTTCGTATGAAAAATGTTGGATTCTAATACCCGTGTTAGTTTTGAAACCACGATTTTCTAAGTGTTTGAGAAATGGGAAGTTAGAACCTGAAGAATGGGGAGAGTTTGAATACTTCTTTGATGAGGGATACCATCTGTTAAGAACAATATAGTATGTAACGCACTTTCACGAAAAAACACGCACTTTTACAACAAAACACAACACAGGCGAGAAACGGGATAACAAGGGTGATTTGCGTTTTGTTACTGGATTTGCCCTCGTCCATGTCGGTGAACTGGATGAGGTTGAAATTTTCGGAGTCGTTGGATTGGGTCCCGCGGTCACTTTGTCCCTTGAAGAGGGTGACAAAACCCCACCTCCCGGACAAACTGGTTTTGTCGATTTTCGCAAATTAAGACCGTGTAGAGTCGAACAAGCTTGCCTTTGACGAAGAAAATTATTCTTCAAACCTCAAAATCAAGTATCCTTGTACAATATGTTGATCAATATCTTTATTTGAATGTTTGTCTTTTTTTCGCCGACTGACTGTGTTCATGTATATTTCAAAGACATGCTTTACAAGTACAGACTGAACTCCACTTTCCGACTACGTTTTAATGCACGCTCCTAATATATTAATTGATTAAATTGAATGGTTAAATATTCTTTTTGTTTAGCATATGCCCCAGAATGTTTGAAATATTTATATAGTTTCCATATCGTTCTACTGCACAAAAATGAACATGCCTGGCATGGAAATTTTCTTCCTCCCCATCTACAGCGTGGGACGCAATTGAGCTATGCTCTTCTTACACGGAAAAACCAAAGGAAGTTGACCGTGGGACCCAATCGACAGTCACCCGAAATTTGCGTAAGACTTGTATACACGATTTTCGTAAAGGAGTGGTGCTCATAACTAGGGACAAGGAAGGCGCTCGCGAGAGGCTATAGAAAAGGGATAAGTGCATCTCTCATCCGCGAATGCAACAGCCTAGGTCGCATCACCAGTGGACAAATATGCGCAGTCTGAACACAGATCTTGGCCGTTAGTTCAGTGACCTCGATAATGAAGCAATGCCGTCGAAGTGAAGCTTTTTCGCGCGTTCACATCCAGCGAGGTGACAAACGTCAGTGGGGGAACGCACGGAAGTAACGAGAGGTCCTAATCAAACAATATAACTCAAGGAAACTGTAAGGGGAACTCACTTTAAGGGTCGTATTACTTTACGGAATTTATTATTTACGGAAGAGAAAAAGATTCTTCAATTGAAAAGATTTACAAGAACTGAAAACCTAAGGACGCGACATATCACTCACATCCATTGATCCTACATGGTTCTCACTTCGAAGATCGTTTTGCTGATTTCGAAATATAAGGAAAAAAGTAACTAGGAATTTAAAGAAATTGATAACGGTGATTTTCATCGTAGAGAAATTTGGTCGTCCAAATTTCACTAGTAAAACTAAGAATGCTTAGAAAACCCTATACAACAGTACATACCAACCAAACTACCAAAACTAATGAATTACATTTTCAGTAGAAATCAATGGTTAATTTATAAAAGAATAATTGAGTAAGAATCACAAAATTCATGCACGCCAAGTAGCGAGTACACAGTTAGTCAAAATGTAATTCTCGAGATCATTGCAATTTTAACTAAGTAATACGAAAGAAAAGTGAAACACTAAAAACCCATTCACTTAGTTGGATTATTTTGCACACAAATTATTGTACTGGTGGGCAATTAAAAATTGATCCTAATAAAGAACGTAAAATGAATACGCGGTGCATATGCTAAAAACGTCCTAAAAATACAGGTTGATTTTTACAATTTACGCAAGATACTCCATTTATAGATTATACCCTACTACAGCATTCATAAAAAATGTCAAGTATTTACTTCCTCAACTTCCAATGAGGAAAAATAGCTCTCATAAATATACCACTTGAGTTCGCAGAACTGATTTGTCTAGCGATGATATTTTAACCAGCTGTTGCTGAAGTAATCAAAATTGTTGTCTCGTCCCGCAACAACAACCACAAAGCTCTATCAGTACATTGCCCCAAGGCAGTATCAAATCGTAAAGGCTCGAGGAAGTCAAAGCAAACAAACTTGTGTTTCGCGTTGCCAGGAAATTAAGAAGAACAATGTCACGGGAATCAACATTTCTTGGAAGCCTCTGTAACTAACGTAACCAAACGTGCTCAATAGCAACGAAATATTACATCAACATTTGGCCAAATTCATCCCCAAAATTTTCTGAGCCGCATTATTACGAAAAATATGAAAGAAAACTTCAAAAACCTCATAAGTTTACGAATTAGATTACACAGAAATATTTGTTTCTTCATATTTGATATTATAAATGCACGTATTCTCGTAAGAAAAATGGAATTTTCCGTCATGAAGTCTAAAGTGTGGATCCACCCCTGATGGATATTCAGCCAATTACAACCCCCTGGAGTGATAAAGCGAAAGTGCTTGAGCAAATGATTTTCCTTGCTACATAAGCAGGGCGCGCGCGGCGGTCTCCAGTCAATGGCTGCCTCCGCAACACTCGTTTGGCCAACAGTGTTCTCTGCTTCAGCAATTAATCATCGCATGCGCTTCGTTAGCAAGAGGCAAACAAGAAAGCAATGGGGACGGAGGTGTAGCGGAGAGAGGAAGCCGCTTGAGATACAGGGCGGGGATGGCACTGAGAACTAATGAATACTTAAAATGCTTTTTGCTTACTTCATTTGTCTAAGAGTGAAAGTTAGTTCTACTGAGACTACATGATAAATATTGATAAAGCTATTTTTTGTCAACGAAAATAAAGTTTCTTTTCCGTAATTGCGTATCTCTTTGATTCAGATAAAAACAATTTCATTTTGGAAAGAAATGATAATCTTGAAATGCATATTTTGTAGATTTCCTCATGTCCGGCGAACTCAGAATCATGCTATAGGCTAGATTAGAAAACGGCAGGAACAACCAAATTAAGCCCATAACAATGAAATATAAATATCATTTTCAGAACACGGATATTTATAGACATTAACTCAACATAAAATTTGCATCCACATAAGAACAACAGTACTCATCAATTGAGATATTTCCGTGTACAGTAATTGGAAGCCATGTAAACAAGTGATTATCTGTCGTTGGAGTCTGGCTTGTTCTGACTCAGGTCCTTAAGGCCGACCGAACCAACTGACACCGGAACCAGAGTGAGCCTACTGTATTTTGAATATCAAAAGAACTCAATAACTGTCTTAAGAAAAACTTGACAACAATACACTTACGAGAAAAATCTCGTTTTGCGGCACACATTTTTATTGTAAAGATGCAATCATGCAACCTCCGCAGCAGAAATATTTAAACAAAGAAATCCTACAGAGAAACAGGGAAAGAATAGCTGCAATCCGGGATTTCCGGGAGGGTGGTAGGATTAATCGATCTGGTTTCTCCACAAAGGGTTGAAATAAGGTTTTGTAAATTGTACGGTCAAGCATTACCAAATTTTCAAGCATAACCGCTTGAACAAAATACAGAGTAATTAATCCGTCGTGAGAATTGTATTGTATGTTCACGGATTTAACCATGATTTAGGTGACGAGATGAAACTAAAATTACATTATTGGACTAAATATTATTCTCGAATTTGTAGCTGTTAAAACAAAATTATTTTAAAAAATTTTCACACAAAAGCAGGTAAGAGTTGACACTTTAGCAAAAATTTGTCTTAAATATTTATGTTTGATAATTAATGTAGTCCTTCTTTTATATTTTAATGTTAAATTAAATATCCTGTTTAAAGGAGGTTTTTGAGGGAAGGTCAATCTTTTCTACCAATGAATTCACATTTTTTACACAGCCAACGTTTCGAAGAAATTTATTGTCTTCCACAGGGTTAAAAAATATCTCCTTTAAACCTCAAAAACCTCCTTTAAACAGTGTATTTCAAGGGTCAAGAACGAAAATGGTATTAAACATCCTGAATCAACAATGGTTCATTTTTATAACATATGAATTGATACTACGAATAACTGATTTTCATGTTATTGTGTTTTTTACGTGCTTCCCCAAGAGTACCTAGAACGAAATCCATGTATGCTTCAAGTAGTCCCCTTTTATCTCTTATTCCAACTAATAAGTAGAAAGCAGTTACCACTAGTTTGTGTTCCAAACAAGAGTCTCACAATTCACAATTGTGCACATATCAACTAAAAAATAAAAAAATAAAAAACAACCTAAACGTTTCTATAGTCCCATAGAAAATAAGGAAATCGTGAAACGCAAGGTACGCATCTCTTATCAGTCATTTCAAAGGAGTAAAAAAACAAAACACAGTTACGAAAGTTGAAGCTTCTGTCAGTGAACGCAAGGCATTTGTAAAGGTCGTTTAGATTGGTACATTAGGTGAAAGCGGAGCACACGTTAGAGCCCGTTTAAGCGTTACCCTAGGTCCCACAGTGCTATTTTCCAGAACACTGTGAATTCACAACCTAAACTCTACTTGAAGAAAAGTGTACCGATGTGGAGAGACGAGTAAAGTAGGTTGGTTCCTGAAAACTAAGGGTGGTTCTTGAAAAACTTTTGAAATTTTAACTGGACACACTCCCATTTTGTTTTGTCTTAAAACAAGACTTCTATAAAAATGTCAGATTTGATATATTTTAGGGGTCACTACCAAGCAAAATTTGAGCGGGGCAACCTCCCATTTTTTGTCTTAAAATGAGACTTCCACTAAAATTTCAAAATTTAGAAATATTTTGAGGGGCCGTGCCAAGCTTTAAAAGTTTGAAATTTTAAAAATTGGCAGCGTCTCATAAAATATGTACCGCCCCAATTTCAAAAGATGATTTTTTAAGAACTACTCTAGATATAGGTTTTGCCATAACAAACAAAGTACTAAAGCAACATCACGCTTTTGTGTAATCGTCCGAAACACTTAAACATGAAGAACATGAAAATAAATGGCGCAGTAAAGTGTTTCGGGCGATTATACAAAAGCGTGATGTCGCTTTCCTACTTTTGTCGCTGGGCGCTCGTGTCTCTTCATTTCCATAGGAAATAGTTATTCTGAGGTATGATTCTGACATGTGGGTCATGACGCCGATTGATGGCAGTCATCACACAATACACTTTTCTGTGGGTGAAATTAAACTTAGTTGACAAGTGGTGTCTCTCTGAAGTACGCTGATCTCTCTTTGTTATCCCAGCATCCAGAGTTCAATGGACTTCCTTGGCAGTATTCAATTTACTTCAGATGAGGAGACGGAAATAAATATTTTTCATTATCTTTTATTCGTAATATTTTGTTCTACCTTTTTAAAAATTATTCTTCTGTGGGGAAACCGCATCGCCAACGTACAAAGTCATTAAAAATGGAAGATATCAACACAATGAAAACATTGATTCACCAAATGATGGGAACCGAAGAAATGTTTCCCGTACATTTCTTTTGACCAAGACAGCACCGCTTCCGTACTTCACCACAATATGTCTCTAAAACCCTAAAAACAGAGATACTTCATGTTCCATTTCAAATTAATTTTCTTAACTTAGTTTGAGTTAGTAATTAAGTGAAATGAATAAGACAAATATGTAAGGAAAATATCTCGAGCGTCAAACGAATTTGTGCGGACTATGATGGTACATGATATTTAAGACACTAGAAAAGACACTCGGATTATTCCCAATCATGTTTTTGATAATTATACATTAAAAGAATAGAAAAAGGTATTTAACTATTTATTTACTCCAGGTGTTACCGAGAAGCAAAGGAAAATGTGCTGCAATACAATATCAACTCCAATGCTCAACGAACATAATAGAGATAGAACCAAGATTTAGCGATTAAGGACAGCTAGGAAAGGCTTCCACCGCGAGAAACAAATGAAGCCATCGTTCATAGCCTCAAATTAGGATCCTCATGTCACCCACTGAATGGGGTGAATATTCAATTGCGCTTCAGTAAACGCTTTTCCCAGTCCGCGAGCGACAGACGCAGAGGTTGAAGGAGGAACCCGTACGAGGACGCAGGAGCATTGCTCAATGTCAGCTCCAATTGGCAAGCAGCCGTCGCGTCGATGGCCTAGAAGGCAATTGGCGTGCAACGACACGTTTCCTTCAATAGGCCGACTTGAATGAGTCGTGACAAGTGACGGATGGGATGCGTCTGCTGCGCCAGAGACGTTCTTTGCATTGAGTGGGCCGCGCGGCCTCCTCGCGCTCAACCGACGACTTACACCAACACCCCACGCACCCTTTCCTACACTTCACTCTGCCTCGTGTTTGCATCCCGTATGTGCTTCACAAGCGAGCTCAACTGCCTTGTTCACACAAACCGAGAATTTTGTTACGTGTTCTCAATCTGAGTATTATTCCTACGCACACTGATAAAACATAGGAATGTTATGTCGGCCGACACTTACGGCTGTGAGATATGTGGGTAGTTTTCAAATCTATTTCCCGTTTTCTCGATTCTGAGGTGGTCTAGTAGTCAAAACTAAAACTCGACTTTTTTGGCAACCGAGTTTTTACAGACATACTTCAAGAAGCCTAAATTATATGTCTGAAGTTCATACGTTCTTTTCACTTTTGCTATTTTTTCACAAGCTTTAATTGTTTTCGTTTACCGTAGTAACTACGAAAAACAAAAATTTAAGGTAGAATACTCACTCATTCTTCGGATAGAGTATACCTCAATATAATACATCCGTAAAAATATGTTCAAATCATTATCACAAATTACGAATTTTTTGTCCCAATCGTTACGTTACTAACAGTTTTTTCTGTAATTTTATTTTGTGCTGTTTTCTAAAAACAATCTGCCGTTAAAATTTCCTTCACACCTTCCATCTTAAAAAAAATAACAAGAAAATAAAATCAGCCGAAAAAAGGATCATGAACAATTCGGCTGCATGCGAGGTTTAGTGTAGAGAAAGATTTGAACATGCACAAAAAATCAACAGACTTAACTTGAAAACATTTCATAAAAATACACCCATATAATTTCAATGTTGAAAATGGCTTTGAAATTTACCCATGGCGAACAGCAATAGATTTATTTAATAAAATAGTCTTAATACATCATTCTTCACAACGGACCAGATCCTTGGAAATTTAATTTTCATTGGTCCAGAGAGTGTTAAAAAACAAAATATTTCCTTAGTGGATAAATATTACTTTCGTTTCAATAAAAATACCCAAATAACAATAACATCCAAAGACAAGTATGTTTGTGTTACCATAATTATTGTAACTATAGTGACATTTCAATTTCAACATGAATATACCTTCAATCGCATAAGCAAAGATTAGTTAGATAGTATAAAAACATTGTACGTACAATGGTACAAATGTCGTAAGTATCATTGGGACAAATATTTGGACATTTTTCTATCTACTGTTTGTGATGAACCCAATAAAAGTTTTTAAAACGTCACGCTTGATAGTTGGTTTTGTACCGTAATTAACATATCATTTAAATTCCTTTTCTATAAGTTGAAACTCATCTTTAATATTCAATTTCAAATATTCAGGACACAGCAAAATCACAAAATGGATTTCTTTTGTTTGTCTGTCTGGTTGAAAATGTTCCGTGTATGTTTTGCTCCAATGTTAGGATACGGAGAAAGGATAGTAATGCAGGATCAAACAAAACTTTACAAAACTTAAAACACATACATAATATCCTAAATTTCCACACACTTTGTTAGATTCCTGACATTTTCTTATTCGAATATCACGGATCAATGATAGCTTATTTAGTCATAACTATCATAACACATTTCTTGATGTCCCCATGGTCTTTTTAATGCTAAGCAACTACCTTCCGCTCATGTGACAAACGCCACAGCGTTACTCTGAACAATATAATCCAAAATTTGTTAGTGAATATATTTCTCTCGGGAACGTTTGTTCTCTTCTCCATATGAAACCTTGACGTAAGCCAGTAATTTCTTGAGATTACAAAAAATAAATTTTGTGAGAAGCAATGCTTTATCATTGATTCCATGAGCAAGCTCTCCTTCCCCGTCCCTGTACCAGGGGTCGACTTCCTCTCCCTCTCCAGTTCGCTATTTCACGATCCTTGGAGCTCATTCCATTGCTAGAGCCTCAGGGAAACCAGTGATGAAACGAACGACCGAATGCAATTGGAATAATGAGGGCTATCCCGGTCCCGACGCGAGTGCTGCGTCCTGCGGCTTCCACTATAGCCCCCACCCCCACAAATGAGGCACTGTAAATGATTATAAAGTGCGTTACGCTATTAACTACCGCGCGAAACCAATTCTTCGGTGACTCCAAATTGTGCCCGGTGAGATGACATTGCAACCAACGAGAAATCCGTTGTTATTTTACCATATTATTTCCCACAAAAACTTAAAAATACATAGAAAAAAACTTCACCTCACCAATTCATCCCACATCTCAGCATTCCTTAAGGCAATTAGTTTCACCAAATTTAGAACCAAACTAAAAAATGAGCTACCTTTGACATTTATGGTAGTAATTTGTGTACGTCGTTAAGAATGTAAAATATTGGAAGTATTTCAAGCTACTAAGAAGGATTACAAAACACAAATTTTTGACGAATTTAAATATTTTTGGAGTATAGAAGAAGATATATTCACGCCTTCTGCGTAACAATTCAACTTCGCTCTGCTTAACCTTCCTCAACATTCCATGTTCGTTCCATATTATTTTTCCGCAATCTTCTTCTCAAAGCACATTTTCCCCCACTGACTAAATCCATTCTCGTGCACCCGCCTTCGACTATGCTATCATTTTTCTCAATTGCTCTCCGCATGCTCACTTCACTAAATAGTTAAAGATTGACTCGCCTACTCAAAATAAAAATTTCCTGTTCACTGGACCATTGCCAGCGTTAATCAGCGGATCATTCTGAGTGATAGGCTATATCAAAGGTCTCCTTCGCTGGGATAGAGGTGCATGCAAATACGAGTCATGACATTTAATCCCTTCGCTAATCAAAATTGGGCATAATTAAATATGCCAAGAAAAAGCTTCAATTAATATTGACATATTTTGCTACTATGAGGAAACTAAAAGCAACCTTGGCAGCCACGAATTCATGGAAGAATCAACCAGAAAAATAAATCGTTTTTTAATACGAAACTTAGTCTTCATATGACTTTTATTTTTCAGTGTTTGATAGAGTGTGCACCATGAAGTAAGAATGGGTGAAGAGTGTAATTGCGGTATATATCAAAGAAAGAGAAGGGATGATTACTCCCGCGCATGGATGCAATTCCGACAAGGTGAGAAGTGTCCGCCGTGAATATTCACAAGGAATGGGAGGGAACGAGAGGAAGAGCGTAAAGCCGCGCAAAGTCTTGCAAAGCACGCCTGACGTCACTGCATACCGATGGATTAGATGGGACTTGAACGCGCATCAGGTGCTCAGGCGGCCCATTTGAAGAGCGTGGTTTTTATGGAAGAGCACAATGGATTGCATATGTTGCACAGTAGGGAACACGCATAATAGTACAATGGAAAATGAGACTCTTGGAGTTGACCAGGAATTGAAAACACGACTGCAAATCAACTCTCTGGCGGCCAGTGGTATATGAACGCTACTCCCAACTCATTTGTCTATTGTCGTCTCTGTAATAAAAGTACTAAGACACTCAGTGAGTAGAAAATAAAATATATAAAACAAAAGGGGTAGAAAATATTTTCCCGGAACTTCATCATAAACTGAATGTTTTTTTTTCATCTTTGACGAGATGTACACTTGATTAAAATTGGAATATACACATTAGACCGTTATAGTTGTTCATTTCGTTGAAAATATCAGTAAATCGATTTATTTACCAGTCATGTTCTTCAAAGGACATTCATCTCAAATATATATTTATTAGCACAATCTTAATATTAGTTAATAGAGAAGGACAAATAATATTATATATAATTAAAAAGCTAGAAGATAATAAAAAGCAAAAAAGAAACATATTAGTTACATACATTTAATGGAACGGTTTCGGCTTTCGCCGTCGTCAGTCACGTACATACGTCAGATGAGTGACGAAGACGAACACAAAGTCGAAGACGAAGCCGAAACAGTTTCATTAAATATCTAAATTCTATTTGTTTCTTTTTTTGTTTTTCATACACCTCTGCTTTATGGCCCTTGATCAGAATTCAAGGGATGGTCCCTTGCTTGCTCCCGGGGAGTAAATTAGTTTATTGTCCTCCACGTGGTCATACGCAGTTTGTAACTGCTTTTTTGACAATAAATTTATTATTATTATTTTAACTTTTAAATTACTAGATGACAGTAGTGTCGCACTATTTTCAAGATATCTGTATATTTCTATTCTTAAAACACTTATCTCACATGTAGGACACTCAATCGCCCCATCTCACGGAAAAGATCAAAAATCATGAGTGACGAATTCTACAGACATGGGCGCACTTAGGGTGGGGGACTGATTCTCCATTTCCCCTTAAAAAATTGTTCTTTTTGTATTTTTCTAATATTTGTACGTGCATGCTCACACAAACATATGTATATGTAGCCTACATACATAATACACACATGTATAATATGCGTGCGATATATGCCCCCCCCCATCCGAAATAAAATCCTAGATACGCCCCTGTATGCAAAGAATGACCACTCAGAAGTTTGTATGGGTTACAATGCTAATTTTCCTATCTTACATTGAGCAGAGCATTCGCCGAGACCGGAATAAATGCAGAGATCAGAGACGAAATATGATAAAGGAGTGTAACATATCTCATTCCGTAGCCAATCGTGTCTCATAACGACTGCCACCCTTTTCCCACCATTTATTTTCTTTTCCGTAGCCTTCCCATCCTTAGACATTCCGCGTCATACTCAGTAAAGATGCTTTTTTCTCTTTCAATTCACCTCTCCTTTTCGTCATGTTCCATCATTTCTCATCTGAACATGTTATCTGTTGAACATGATTATACCACTTTACCACCAAATGGTGTCCGCCCCCACCGCGGGGAATTGGGTGTATTCTCTACCTTTAGTCTTTCAGTCCTGTATATTCCCGCTATGTATTCCTGAAAACATTTATACTCCTGAAAATATTTATGTAGATATTTATTTGGGAATTCTTGATGATGCTTATATATCAGGATGGTAAAACATCATGGATATTGTTGGGTTCTGGAGCTTTTGATTTTAAGCAGGTACATGTACTTTTTCCGTACTCTACCGAGATTAGCCCTGATGAATATAATTGTTGATGATTCGTAATTTCAACAAAAATAACGATATATTGCCATAATGTCGAAACACGACTGTCACTTATATTTGGTTGAGCGTGGTTTCATCATGTTATTGTATATATATGTGTAGTTGGGGTAGAAAAACACTGTTAGGGATGGGCGGTAGTGGTTCAGAGATTTTTGCTTAAGTACGTATGTGATGCACGTATTGTGATGTGAGGTTATGCTTTCAGCAGCCTGTAATAACCATTGATTCATGGAAGGTGTTGATCATGAGGATGTAATATTCTGTCTGATGCTGTAAAGGTGAGAATTAGGCTGGATCCCATGATTTCAACCTATCAACAATTTATCTCGAACGATAAATCCATCTGCGAGTTCCCAGTTGCGTTCTTACCGAACTCACAATTTATTTCAAATTCTGTGAATGAATAATCAATCACCTCTTTATTGGGTTTGCTGCCATGTGTGGTAGCGCCTGCTCTTGAAAGTAAGAACGGCGCAAGAATCATGTCTACGCATGTACTGTGTTGGCGAGAGTTAACTCACCACAATCGACGCCGTATTCTTTCATTTTGTTAGTGTACTATTATAAAGGACAACGAAAAAAGGATAGTCAAATATTGCTTTAGTGAATCTATTCTGAATGTTCTCTTTTTATGTTTTGTTGCTCTGAGTTTTATTAATGTACAACCGTGTCATTTTATACATTAGTCGAATTGGTAACTTAGTCATTAATAGATTGCTCAATTAGAAAAAAGAGAAATGATGATGGAAACTTTTGCGTAAATGGAGCAATTTTCCTCCGAAGAAAAGAGGTAAAAAGTCCGCTGAGAAAAAAAAACCCTCTGATAAATGACCATCTACATAAAAGTGACAATAGGAAGAAATATTACTGAAAGAAAGGGGAATTTATAGAATGTATGTTTTGTAAATTTATGATGAAATTGCGAAAATTTGTTGCAAGCTCATCTGTAGTAATAAATTGAAATTTCAAATATATCTTAGAATGTGTTAACTGAATCGTTAACAATTGTAACGTCGAACTAGATAAATTTAGACGTGCAGGCTTCTGTCCTACCTAGGACGGTGGAAATTCTCTCCTAGTAATAAATATTATACTATATTTCGTCGTTAACATTTTGTACTTGACAATCGGGTATTACATATTTGGATTTGTGAATACGAAAGTATCATTATGTCTAAATAATAAACAACTGTGTGAATGGGGGAAGTTCCGAATGATTTATCATATTCTAAACAAAGTCTAACAAAAAACTCCGTGGGTTTCTCATAGTCTGAAACATTTACGCTGATGGAGATAAGCTTCATAGTAGATAGCAGCAGTGACTGGCGGTGGCATGAAAGACACGAAAGTGGATGAGGCAGAGATTGTTATACGAGTAGTGGTGGCGGAAAGTTGATGATGTAGGTGGGAAAGATGGTAGACGAAAGTTGCAAACAGCAAAAACGAAGGGGTTAGATAGTTTGCATGAGGAACAAGCATACAGGCAAGCCTTAAGGGAGTATCGAAACCGAATACGGAAGCAAGGAAGGTTCATGGAGGGACTTTGCACAGAGCGTGAGAAAAAGTGTTTGGGGTGTAACTTACATGATTGCGCAGTAAAAGATTAAGGCTCGCCAAATATGGGATGCATTACAGGATTGGTCGAGAAAAAAAACTAATAATAACCGTCCCGTGTCATCCCAATTAGAGACTTTGTTGCCGCGAGACGGGAGACAAGAGAATTGGGAAAGACAAAATACAGACGTAGAAACCTAAGGACGAATTGCGACAGGCAGTTGAATAAATAAGAAAATGGAAGAATCCTGTTTATGATGAGATAGCAATCAAGGTGGTACGAGCTAGGTATTCAGTTTTACAAGAAGAAATTCGAAATTCGTTTAACGAATGTTTGCAGTCAGGGGAGTTTCAAAGACAGTGAAATACTGGGGATAGTAAAGTATTCTATAAAGGTAAAAGATAGATGAACGTCAGATCAAAATTCATATCGACGATTAAGTTTGCTACCCTATCTCGAAAACTTATTTGAGAAAATTATAGTAGGGAGAGTAACGGAATGTGTTAAGACTATTAATTTTTGTAGATGAACATCAGTTTGGCTTCCGAAAAGGACACTACGCGAGACGCGCTTCGGACTTTGATCACATGGCTTGGAACCAGAAAAGGTAAATTACGATTTTCTATTTTCATAGGTATTGAAGGAACCTTTAAAAATGTAAATTGGGGAGTGGTTCTAAGAAAGTATAAGAGATAGAAATTGACTCGAAATTGTATAATATCATAGCAAATTACTTTGAAGAGAGAACATCGTTTCTACAGATGGGGGACGAGAGAATTTTCTGGGGTCTAGATAAAGGATGTCCGCAAGAATCCCATAGCGGTCTGCTATTTTGGATTATAACTATCGATGAGTTGCTCCGACGGGTACAAGAAGACGAATTTAAAATTCTAGCCTAGGCAGACATAGTTGTTTTTCTGGAAAGAGGTACATGACGAGAAATAGAGGGAAAAGGAAATTATGTGTTACAAATGTGTACGGATTGGAGTAATGAGAATCATTTGGAAATAGATGGAGCAAAAATCTACGGGACGGTGTTCGGAAAATTAAATGTGCGGAAAAGAGAACCAATAGTCAGAATAAGGAACACAAAAATACTCATTAAGGGCGAGATATATTTATATGTTAAGATAAATAGAGGGTTACTTTTCCATACATACACATATATAGATAAGACGAAGAAGAAGGTGTTCTTTCTTTGCTTAGAGTAAATTTAATATTGCACAGAAGTAGATCAAATAACTATTTACAAGAACAATTGTATCTATGATCACCTATGGTTATGAGGTATGGCACATAGCTCTAAAGAATGTAAAGCAAAAGGAAAAGATAGCTCTAATACAACGGTTAAAGCTCCTACGGTTTAGTGGGGTATTAGGACCACATCAACAAATGCTCTGAATGTCTTATTGGGAATGTAACCAACCGATCGAATAATTCGAAAGTTTGTATTTCGAGCAATAATGAAAATAGATGGTTAGTTAATAACAGATGGGAAAACACTAAAGGCGGTTGATAAAGTATGGAGGAAATATATAACAAACACGTTTTGGCAAATGTGGCAAATACAGTGGGATATATCACGGAAAGATTGTGATTTCTATGAAATTATACCGGATGTACTATTTGCCGAGAAGCATAAAAAATGGTTTGTGCCAATCCCGGAAAAGAAATGTTAACAGGACAAGGAGCTAATATGACTGATTTGAAATATTTTAAGGTACTGATAAACTCAACATGTGATTGCGGCATAGACGAGGAACCAAGACAAGATATGCTTTGGTATTGTGAGATTTTTGGGCCAGAGCGTGCTAGGTATATGCGGAAGATGAGAACAACTGAAAATATATGGCGGAGGACCAACTGTAATAAATACAGAATCGTGTACTTATCTAGCAATGAGGATGTCACTTCAGCGATCCCAAAAATGATTTATTCAACATTAATATCGGTTGTTTTTATATTTGCGTGACCTTCATTCCCACACCTACCCCAGGGATGCTAGGGGTATGTTATCTCACAACGTGGACCGACTATGAACCTACAAAGCACTGGCGTTGCTCTTATCCATCTCAACGGCACCGGAAAGTATGTTTCGTATCTAATATGGAATTTTTCCATAATTATTACATGTCATCCCCTTTTTACCCCCTCCCTAGAGGTGCATGGAATGTCTTACCCCTATAGTGCTTGTTGTCATATAGTCAGTTTTCTGTGTATCATGTATGGTTGATCCCGCCGTTAGGAGTGGATTTTCGTAAAATCCTTTCTCGGCAGATGTCTACATTCCAAAAGGATGCTATCTGCTTAATTTCAAGTTTGTAGGCTTTGTAGTTTCTGAGATTTCGTGATTAGTCTGTTAGTGGTATTTCGCTTTTATATATATTGCGTCACTATACTCTTTTTCATCTTTTGTAAGCGTAATGAATACCGTCCTTATTCCACCGCTTTCGTGTGGTATATAAAAGAAAAATGTATCGACAAGGATGATAAATTAAATCACAGAAAGAGTCAACATTCATTTCATCTACATGCATATCGTGATAAACAAAAATCTCCTCGCCCTTGCTCTCTACTGCTAGTACTTCACAAAATACTCCAATAGCACACCGAATCCCGATACTGTCAGTGTCCCTGCCGTCGCGAGTGAAGCTGTACGCGCAAGAGGGCCAATCCAGCGGCGCTGACCTCCAGCCAGCGACCCTGTGGTAATTATAGTACTGCAAGACCTTCATCAGAAAATAATAGCCCAGTCCGGGCCGGCTACTTGAGAAACGAGAGCCCCGCAGTTCCCCGCGAGCCACCGCCTTCTAGTGGGCCTCCCAGTGCCCGCGGCCCGCCCATTTGGACGTGTTCACGCTACAACAGATAGGGTAGAGAAACGCACATTGTCTGGTTTCATTCATTTTTCCTGCAATACACTACCTCTTCTTTTTTTCTGATTCCTGATTAAGATGTCTAGAATAATTTCTATTCTAATGTTGCCCTATTCCCTTTCAGTTCCCTTCACATACATCTGGATTTTTCACCTTAGAAGACAAGCGGTATTGTTCCCTCCATTTCGAGAACTCCTTGTCCGAGTGCAAGTACTTTTCTATACTCAATTTTTGATATACATGATTTCATTCCGACATCTTATGAATATAGGGGTATTCAAAGAACAGTGATAATCATAAAGTATTCGTTGTATTCTATGTAGTTTTCCGGGAGTAACATTTATTCTTAGAGCCCGATTCTGAATAGTCGTGCAATGATTTGCAACATACGACAAAGTCATGTGCCGTTCAGGATCGCTGTAATAAGAATCTTACGAAAACTTTCATACCAGATGTCATGTTCTGTGCAAGTCAGAGTCAATATCAGAGCAATAACGATTCATCGCCCTTCGATGCATTTTGATTTCTTTTTAGGTTTGCGGTCCGTAGAGTTGACGTAAGACTTTTTCACTTGCTGGTTGTAAAATAGCCGATGTTCATGTTTGTTGGTGAGTTTTTCCTCAGATTATAATCTTTCTAACGTTCTTTTCCGTGCGACCACTCAAAGGAAAGTTCGTAGTGAAAAACGAATAAGAAGACATTGTTTTGCATTCTGCAGGAAGGAAACTTGTCGGTGCATGATGAGATGCTAATAGCATTTGGTAGAAAGCAATTTGAACGTTTAATAAGTAAAACAGTGGCTGAGGGAATAAGAACACGGATATATTTTACGAAGATTAACATAATATTTTTGCTGTTGGTTGTCGCTCTCAAGGCGCAAGAAAGAGGAAGGGGAATATCAACGAATATGAATAAGATGTTTGTTACTCCTTTTGGACCTCATTATCCGTATGACGGGAAGGAAAATGAAAAGCTTCATGACCACCCATCAACGGATTCAAGATCAAGAAAGGATTTGCTTGAGTACCCTCCATTCCACTCATATACGTTATGCATGCTTTGAGCATACGTGAATGCGATGATAATAATAAGAGCTGGGGTTTGTGCAAAATTTTCCATGCTCATATTTGGATTGTTTTTCTTAGCACGCAACATTTCATTTTGTGTCGTAGGAGTGAAACTATTACGATACGAATTTGCGAAAAACCTAATATATTGACAGAAGTAAATGCATAACCGTGTCAAGAATCTGAGCTGTTAGAAAGTACGTATCAACCATAGATGTCTGAGTTACTCAAGATAGAAGCTTGATGATTTTTCTCTAGATATTTGGTATTGTGAATGCTTTTTAAGGCGCTTTCATAGCGCAACATCCAAGAATTGCATGATGCCGGCCACGAAAACCTGCAAGATTACCTAGAGTTTATCACCACTACCCGTAGACGGTCGACGAATATAGGATCAGGTGGGGCATTAAGTACACCTAAAGTTACGAACACTATTTATGTTTTTGTGGTCGCTTGCCGCGTCACGAACACAGAGGGCTATATAGCAAGGGCAATGCCTCAATACGAACAGCTGTCTCGGTGATTCAGTAGTTACAGAGCCCATTACCGAGCATCGGAAGACAAGAATACCAAATCGGGAAGGTTTACTCCTGAACAGGACGTGTGAGGAACATTAAAGAAAACGTCATCGAAGAAGCGTGCTCAGCCAATGGAAAGAATGAGACATGATGATGATCGGCCACGCTAGCGTAATGCGATCTTCGGGGTGCGATTTAAGGTATTTATTGTCGCCAAAAGCTATTGGGAAAAATGACCATGATTGCCAATATTTATTGAAGAGACGAATCAACCGATAAAAGTTTTCATTAGCAATTAATTTTACACACAAAAATAACAAGCTATCCTACCTTCTCGTTCTTCGTACTTTTAGAGATGATTTCTAAGAGAATGTGCACATAATGCGTCCTCGTAATTTTCTCTGTATGGATCAAGCATACAATGTATTAGAGCGGAGGTAATCTCTTTTGTAAATATTGGTTATTTTCTACATAGGCATTAGCAGATTGTTTTGGTGTTGATGTCCATGGTAGTCAACAGAATAAGAGTAGCGGAAACGTGGAGCCCCTGAAGTATGGCCCTTCTAAAACTCAAAAATTCTTTAAATTGCTATATTTTCGCTGAAATAAGTCAGAGGGCAAGCAAAACGATTTTTGTAGATTGAATGCAATTTATCGTGGTAAAAGATAAGACATGAAGTAAAAATTCGCGTTTAATAGTAATACATACTTAAATTCATCGGTAGAGTAATAAAATTCTCATTAATCTAAATTAATTAGAACAATAATTCTTCTAAAATCGAAGACATCAGTAACTCGTTATAATTTTATCCTGGCAAAGAATATCATAGGAAGGATGGTCGTTATGTAGCTGTCAGTACGTCGATCTACCATCTTTTGCCAACTGAGGTTCAAATCCCGACTAATACCATTTTCTTTTTTTTTTTTCATTTCATTTATTTTCTGAAACATGGCAACCTTGTATGCATTGCATTGCAAAACAAGGCTCTGAACATTTTCTTTCATTTCTTATTGATTTATTTCTCTCTCCTCGCTTCTTTGCCACCGATGAGGTTTTGCCCGTCCCCGTCACATGGAAGCGTGCGCAACTACTTTAGCAACCTTTTTAGAGTTAGTATTTTCCCGACTAGTAGCACTGGAATTTGTGGAAATACTTCATAAATTGGAGATATGGAATTTCCAGATGCGCAGAGAGCACCTGACGGCGGATTAGTTGCAGCAGCCATCGTTCAGTCGAAAAAACCACAAAAAAGTAACTATTTCTGGCGATTATCTTTTCTGTCTGGTCACCTTTGGAACATGATGGACATACGAAAACTAGTCACTGGGACAGACTCAGTATTTCAAGATAATGAAATATGAGAAGGAAGGGAAGCTAGCATGTCACCTTATCAAAGAATTAAGCTCACAAAGAATCACTGCGATGCTTAGCTGTTTCAAAAACATTTCATTATTTTTTTAACATTGGCATTTACTTGACCTAATGCATTTAGTAGCTTATAAAATACACATTAAGATAAATCATGAATTAATAAACAAGATAATATTTAAATAATGGACAGTTTTTTAATCACACAAACAAATCTCTTTCTTCAGTTACTAAAATTTTACAATTGCCGAAAATAACTTACTAAGAATTAATTACCAACAATCTTCTATCAACAATACCCTTCCTCTGAGTCAAACATGACAAATTGACTATATTTTTACGGTGACAACTTTTCAATTTCTATTGATTTCATATTGAAAATGTTATTGATCAATCCCGTTTCCTGGGGCCTGGGGCAAATTGCCCCGTCCCCCTTTTCAGCGGTTCTGAAGAATAGCATCAGTCTATATGGTTGTTTCCGACGATAAAGGAGGAAGGAATGAGAACTGCTGGCGATTGTTCGTTTATTTTTTGGAAAATAGAAGACGCGACGGAGGGTTTGTACAGAGATCGTGAGGTCGCGCCTGGAGCGTAAAGTTAAAGACGCTTATGCGCCTGCGGAGCGGTGCCTTTTTTCCGCCAATCTGTGTTATCTTATGGGCAAAGACACATCTAGCGGACGCGGAGCGGAGATCTCCGCTGCTTCCTGCGCGACCTTTTCGCCTTCTGAGGTCACAAGTGTTAATAGATGGGTATATTGAGAGAAGCAAGGATGACGGCGGTTGATTTCTTTCACGGTGCTTTCCTTAATTTCATTTCCTTGAATTTCTACGGAATTATTATCAATATTCATATTAATTATTACAACACTGAGTTATAATATCACTGAGTATTTACCCTACTGCTTCCTCAGTTCTTTACGAAAACTTTTCGCGTCCTTTTTAGTGGAGCTCGTATGTCAAGATTTTCCTCTTGGATGACTTATCCACATTTACAGAAAATAATGATGAATGGTTAATTTAATGTTGACTTTATTTATCCAATTAAATCATAAAGAAATTTGGTGTTGAAAAACTGCAATAAAGCATCACTTTTCTTATATTTACTCAGAATATTTGCATATTCTTTATAAATACTCCCAGTTTTCTGAAATAAGTTCACTGATTCTATAAGTGTCCAGATTTTATGCCTGAATACACATTTTACAATTAATGCATTTCGAATCGCAATGGTATAATAATTTAATTATAGTGTAATTTCTCTAAAATATACATCCTTGACAACGTCACTGATAAAATGTTATTACGAGTATTCAGCAACTTTGCGACACTAAATACCAAATGACAATGCTGGGGACAAGTGTAAATTGCCCATTTCTTCTCTGAATTTACTGAAGCTTTCTTATCTTCGTGTCTTCTTTTACTTCTTCGTGTATTCCTCTATTTGTATTTTAGTCCTTTGAGATTTTCGTTTATAATTGCCAAAGTTTTGGCGTGGTTTTAGTTAAGAAGAGAGAAATGCGCATTTTCACATCTATATTTTAAAGCTTTACATTTCAATTATTTGGAATATTTTTTCCTCAATTTGAGTTCCATGTCCTACTGTTTTTGTGAAGTCATGGTGTATGTTATATTCAGAAATTATATGCTATTAACAATTTTTTAACACAGGTGAAGGATTGTCCTACAGTTGGCCTTATTTATATTACTACTTAGTATTAACTGTTTTTAAATAAAAATTATTAAGTCAATCATGTTAAGTATTTTGGAAAGTAGTTATCTATCAATAATTATTGATAAAGTACATGGTAAGAGTACATTTTAAAAGGGAATTATATTTGAATTAAATAATTATGTAAGTATTCTACTATTAAC
>NNCF01129387.1:392540-404722 GCA_002313205.1 Laupala kohalensis
CATATATAGTTCTCATTAAAATACACAACGTAACGACTCGTAGTTTGAGTCGTCGTTAGGTGATAACAAATTGTACGGAAAAATATGAACATAGCAATATATTACGCTCAACAAGCACAATATATATCGTAATCGTCCGTAAAAATGTCGTACTTTGTTATTTATTTCTTATACAAGTACATTTAACTATTACTGTATATTGGCAACTATGTATAGTGGGTATATTTCTATTATTTATAAAATACGAAAATAGTCGCCGTGGTGGCACAGCAAACAATAACTATTACTTTAACATTTTCATTACCTATAGCTATGTGTTTTACAAGAAACGCGTTGCGTAGTCAGCGGGCACTTGCATGGATGCTCAATACAAGATCTGCGCGAAGCATGTCTGTTATCTTCCTGAATTGACCTTGTTCCTTCCACCCCTACTCACGTTCCCCTACTCCTGCTCGCTGACGCCCGCTCTGCTAGGTGTGTCTTTGCACAAGTGGAGCAGAGAAAACGCAGATGTGTCTTTAGCCTTAAGGCGCACCCGAAGCGGTCGTTCGTGCCTGAGGTAAACTCAACCAGAGTCACGAGTCAGAAACACTTTGTCAACGCAGTTAACGATAGACGATAACAGTGTGTCAATGACGAGACGCAGTAGTCGATACATTGGAAGTAAAGCAGGTGGAAGCAATTTTGTCGTGAGGACAAGTGAACTCAGCAGCAAGCGCGCGCGTATCGGATACCGTTGCCGGAGAATCTGCAGAGGCGATCAGAAGCGCTGAGTTTGCAACTACGAGGTTTGAGGACCGATGACAATTGTCAGCTGCTCTGACCTGATCCATGTTCGAGTCAACTGAAGCACGGAGCGCCCAAATATATTCACGCAAACGCAGAGTGCAGAAGAACAAATCGAATAGCACCCTTCTTCAGTGAACGAAGACTTAGGAGAAGCCTAGAGGTTAAGAGAGCAATTTACCGACGTAACGCCTTTGAGAAACTTACCACAACTTTTCGAATAATAATTAAAATTCTTGTTGTTTTTTCATTGTCAATGTGTGTCTAACCTGTTTCCAACGATAGTTTGTTGCTTTGTGTTACGATCATGTACTCTTTACAAATAGACCTTGTCAAAAAACTCACGCTAAGTTCCCCCAAGGTTAGAGTGATTTGCGAGTCTGCCATAATTTAATAAATTATTAATTTTAAGAATCCGGAAGGCATAAAATAAAATAATTCTGAGGTTTACCATTTCAGCAGGTCACATTGTGTTCTACAATGTTATAGGCGGCTAGTTAATAATGAACTTTGAAGTCATTAGGTACTTGGAAAGTTTGCATTTGATGTTTTCCTGCTTCTTCAATTTTGCATAAGTTCTACCAATACAGCAGAAAAACTGGGTGTTGCTCATTCATGTATTTTACAATGCAATATTGTTCATTAGGATTCAGTATGTATATAATAATAAATTACAAAAAAATAATAGTTTTATTATTCTGTATAATTTACCAAAACAAATTCTGTAGTTTCATGATTCTGGTATTTAATCACAAATGTGACGAATGGTGGAAAATAACTGGTAAGAACCACTGTACAACAGAAAATACTCACATGGTTCACGCACAACAAAACCAGTTAACCGATTGACACGTCAGTTTACAAATAACAATATTTATTTTCGCTGAAGATTCACGCTTCTTTTCCAGAAGCGCGGCGCGAATCCCGCTCCATCGACTGCGCGTGCGTCACGGAGGATAAGATACGCTGCTGGGCCACCGTGAAATTTCGCCCGCACTTCATGTCCGTACGGTTTCGTGGAAGGCGCCTCCCCAGGGGTGGACTAGCATACCGGTGTGGCCGGGGTAAATATCCGCCCTCTTCACTCTCGCCGACGCAACGCGAGCCTCGGCGAGCACGAGTGTGAAGAGGTAGTGCTCGCCTCACCTCATCGAGCCACGCCTGCCTCGCCTCGTCGTGCCTCGCTTCGAAGTTAGTATTCTGACATGGTCCAAGGGCTCGCGATTTGTCTCGTTTTCCACGTGGACTCCTCCCCACATCAGCCGTTAGTTGGGGTTTCTCCCGTTGGATCTCGACCGGAGTGCGGAAGTGGTCGTTCTAGCGGGATGTATCGGAGAGAATGTAGATTCAGCATTATACTCATTGATACACAGAAACTATCTCGGTTTTTGAATGTCTCAATTAAGTTCAATAAATGTGCAGTCATGCTCTAAATTTGATTTTTATATCATGGATCTCCCAAAGAACATTTCTTTTTACCAATATCTGCTCATTTTGCAATAATATCTGCCCTCTTATTCGTGGAATAAAACAGAAAATTGTATTCGTCTCGCTCTGACGGTGGCAAATTTTAAATAGTAACATTAAAATATTATTGTGTAATGAGCAAAGAAATGCATATCGTGGATTGTCGATTATATTAGAATTATCAAATAAGTAATAGGATATTCATGAGAATATCTTTAATTCAGTACTTCCATTTTACTAAAAAAAAGATTACTTGGAAACATCACACCAGCGTCATGCCATATCAATATGAAAAACAATGGCAACTCAACCAAGTTTAGATAAGAAAGGAGAAAGAAAAATCAAAAACTATCCACAAGAAAATTGTTGTCATTACATTCATAACCCGGAACGCACATTGAAACGCAGTCGACGCACGCAGAGCAGGGCACACTTGCACTGCACGAGTGCGTGACACAGTTTTTGTGACTGTGTCCACAACGGTCACGCAGACATGTGTGGCAGTTCTGTGCTGCCCCTGCGCTGCGCCTCAACGCGCTTGGTTCTTCTTTACTAAACGGAGCCTCAGAAACTGCTGAGCTGACTGCGTCTCATTCCCGAGTAAACTGCTCCTTTGTCAAGAGTCTACTATCAGTATACTTCACGAGAAGGGTAAACCTACGCGGTACGGTAGATGTTCGGCCACATTGTGATCTTTCGGTGCAAGAAAATCATATATTTTATATTTCAGGAATATAAAATATATTCTTGCAAAAATATAAACAGGCTTCACAGGTCATTTCTGCTTAAATATTTTGGCTACTTCTGCTTTAGTGAGGCTATAGTAGTTTTGAAAGATAATATAAATGACGTTTTTTTGGGAAGAAATTCTTATCCCTTGGGTTATCCATGTATTTTAATTGTTTACATTAACTAACGTGCGTTTTGTAGGAAAGCAAGAGTTGTAATACTTAAAGAACATTGAAAAAATACACTGAATGTTTTCACAATTAAAAGTCATCATCCCAAGTTTCCTGATGAAAATTTTTTTGATGGACAAATTTCTTTTTGTCAAACTGTCTGGAAATTTTGTAGAGGATTTTAAGTGGTTTTAATTTATCTTTAATAGTCCGTGTTTAGACAAAGTGATCGCTATAAGTTAGCTTATTGTCATCCACGTGGTTATGGGCGATTTTTAACTGATTTTAAGGCAGTGCAGAATGTCTATTGAATTAAAATAGAATATTTAATTTAAGTAATTTGAAGATGTTTAAATTCCTTAAAACCTATCCTTCGATAACAAGGTTCTAGGTTACTTGAACGGAATATAAACATCTCCACAAAACACTCACCAATGTTCAGCTAATTGAATGCTTAAAATGCAGATGATGCCACGCTGGATATAAAGTATCTTTTTAAGATCGAAATAAATACATAGTATAAAAGAAATTCTCAAATGATTGATTTTTAAATTGTGTACTATCAAAAGTGTCATTTGATTGTTGAAACTCACTGGTTTATAGTAACAATTACTCACTACAGACATCCATATTTGCACGACATAAGAGATGATAATGACCTGATGACCCACAGTGGGTGTCGAAACGTTGTCTTTAGTAGTTAATAAATCACTCCGTGAAATAAGGTCGTTTTATTAAATAAATATAAGAGATGTCATCAATTTGGAGGTTGCGACTTGGCATGTATGTTGTCAAAAACATTCGAACTTTATATTGCTTAATACCTTCTGACAGTCACCGCAAAATGATGATTCAGTCCACGAGTAAAACAACTCAAAAAGAGAACTTCGGCACGGGTGTTCAAAACGAACTTCTTTGGCTCGGAGAGTTTAAACTGTTGGTCCAAGTGGTACAATAACATCTTTGACAGACACCGTAAATTAATCTTCTTTTGAACATTGTCACGTCGAATTTCTGTCCAATGAACCGTGCTTTTGGATGATTTTTTGTTTCAATCTGTATATGTTACACTAATTGCCTATTTCAATCGTACTAGGGACTCTAATAAGTCACATAACGATACGATTCTTTCATTAAACAAAGAGACAAATTATTCAAAATATATTCCTTCTAAAAGAGTTTAGGAATAATGGAAATAAAAATAATGCTCCAGAATTGTAATACATATATTTCATTCGGATGTTTTTGGCGAGACCTAAAGCCCAAATAATAATAATAATAATAATAATAATAATAATAATAATAATAATAACAATAATAACATTTCATTCAACACTATCCAGTTAGTTGTAAAAAATAGTTTTATTTCCTTTAACTTAAAAATTATTGCTTCAAATAAACTTATTACAAAATTAAGCTTAAAGGGTTAACTGTTCGTTTTAACTTCTTTTACCATTCAAAATATTTTTGTTCACATTCAGTACACGTTAGAAATACAAAATAATTTAATAATATGTGCAATTGCAATTGATAAACACATTCAACAACACATTATATAAATAAATTACAAATAAATATTGTTTCATTCTCCCCTTATGTGTTGAAAACAATCCATCTTTAGTAAAAAGTTATTTGTTAATGTTACTGGATTATGTATGACATCAAATTTTTATACATCATCAAATACATCAATTGTTCAAGCTAAAGCTCTTTCGGTTCCATGGATGGTCGTCAAGCAACAAACGAAATAAATTATCTAATATATAAAGTAAAATATTTGTATGAATATTTATCAGGTAAGTAAATCTATACCGTTTAATGGATATTTATCAAACTGAATGAAATTGCCTGGAACGGTCTAGACGAGGCAGTATGATATTTTCAAGTGTTATCCGTCACTCGCGAATGAAAATTTACGTGTTTTTCTTGAAATACCTATGTGAGTAATTACAGCTCATTGAGCTTGGTCGAAGCCAAGGAGGTGGAGGAGAGGTAGGACGAATATTACTGTGGGAACATCTATTTACCAAACGACGTGATATTGTGTGGAACGGCCGGTAAGAAACCAACTGCAACACTCGGGCAACGCTGGGTGAGCTCAACCAGAGTAATATAAAACATTATACAGCAAATATAAAAATGCCTTTCAAACAAATTGAATGAAAGTAAGACATTAAAAGAATAACAATGAAAATAAGGAAAAAGTCAGGTAAACAGCCTGCCAGGAGGTTAAAAAAGCTTTGACATGCACAATAAAAATACTGGAAAACCACATCTTTATCTGATATTTTTAAAATGTTTGCTTTTGTGGTGGGTTATTTATTTTTCAAAATGTATGGAAAAAGTTAACATCACAACAAAGAGCAATAAATAATTTTTATCTTATTAAATGTTTCGTTATAACATAGATTCAAAATATTAAAAAACTTTATTATTGCATTAAACAGATTACGATAACATATTAAATACTTTTTTGGATAACCCCGAAATAACCAATGTTTATATTATCTCTCGCAATAATGCAACCGTTCTAATACGTAATTTTCCACATTTCCTGGGATCAATGAATCGGAACTCCATCAATATGATTGGAAGGTAATAACTAAAAGTGTAATAAACGTTCATGAAAGAAACGTTGACGTAATTGAGAGCTCTTTCTTCCGTTCCAATCTTCAGAAGCATGCTCAACGAAAAGAGAAAACTCAGAATTACAGTTTTACCATTTATAGCGTCTCGTCCAGCGACGAGTTCAGAAGTTTGCTACCTCCTCCGCCCTCAACTGTCAACGACCACACCATCGACTCTCCACCACCGCCGCCGCCGCCGCCTCAAACCCGCTCACTGCACTCCAAGCGATCAGCCGGGAGCAGACAAACTAAATGTAATTACAGAGGAAACCCTGTCGTCTCCCCACCAATAAATGCCCTAATCCTCTGGCAGCATTAGTCGCCGAGTTACTCCAACGTCCACTCGTTACAGGTCTCCGTTAATTATAAGCCTGTAATAAGAGCAACAAATCAAAATTTATCGAACACTAAATTCTCCCGGTCAAACGTATGGCTCGTTCCGAAGATGTTATGAAGGAGGGCCTCAAAAAGGAGCGCTCTGTACGACTTCATTGAAATACCTAAATTAATACCGGCGTTATCGTGCGACTCGGAGCTATCAGCTTGCTTTGCGCGAGGTCCACGGCGCTTAGTCAATTTCGGGTGGAACACGCAGGCGCGGGGAGCCTCCGTTCGCTCGCTCGGAGAACGTCGTTACGCGAAGAAAAATGTTCCACTGGAACTAGAGAATTTACATACAGTAAATCTTGGCGCAAATTGATTGCGATGACTCGGGATCTGTGTTTAGCAGCCATTAATTTCTTCGTCGGGCAGTGCGGAGAAGGAAGGCAGCGCTTTCTCGACACACGTCGTAAATTACGTTCGACATATCAAAATTATTAGCGGGGGACGCACCAGATGGGAGTGGAGCGGATAGGAGAAGGAAGGATGGAACTGCAGAAGAACTAGCTTTGCAGGCAATTTTAGAGAAAGAGAATATAGAGAACGCTCGTTCATTCCCCATCGATCGCCTTGGACTACAGGTTACGAGAAGTAGTTTTACACTCCAGAAGACGGATGTTAACTCACAGGGTAAGATATAGAAAGAGAACAGACACTGCTGGTTTGGATGGCCGTGGAAAACGGGTCGTGTATATGGTGCGACGCATAAGATGAAGCCGACAGGGGTAGAAACGGACAGTGAAGACGAGGAAGAAGACAAGACAGTTGGGGTGGAGAAGAAATGGACAGATCGCCAATTACAGCACTGTTTTGAACACAGAATTGGCTTTCTAACTGGGAAGATAGATATACACTTACGTACAGTTAATGCGAGATCTTTCACAGACGTCTCCATCGACGCTTTGGTTTCCAGCAAAGCTGACAAAATAAAGCGTAAATAATAAAAATTGAAAACTTCCGGTGATTCCCGATCTCCGGCATTTGTCAGCGAATTGATGAAAGACGCTGACATTCAGACTTGTTACGAAAATGCAAAACATTATTCTTTATGTAAATAAGTAAATATTTTAGGTTAGTGTTAGACTAGTGGTAAAAATTTCATAGGTACGTAGGTACAAAAATAATACTTTTAAGTTGGTTTTATATTTATTTATTACTACATAATTTTTTATTTTAGTATACAATTGTTATATTGTGTTGTACATTGTATACTATATGTATGAAAAAAATAGCCGAGAAGACTAAAAGAAATAATCAATCTCTATCCATAGATACGATACCTAAAGTCAACACAAAAGAAGTTTCTAAAAACTTCCTTGGCAGAGAAAAATACGCGCTATGGGACATCCTAAATGCATAACTAGAAAAATGAAAATAAGCTTTAAACTTCTCGTGGGCTTTAGCTACTAGAATTCACATACTCCGAGAACGTAGGATGAGCACAGTACAAGTAAAATGACGAGAAAAAGAAACCATGAGAATGGACCGAAGAGATCGAATCGCAATGTATATTCACAATTTCCTCAACAAAGGGATATATAAATACGAAATTCTCATGCTGAACGTTATCGTGCGTCCGCACGCTAAATATATCCTCATGAAAATGAAATAATGTGTATTTGTGGTGAATAATATGTTATTGTAATTTAGCAGTGTAATTACAACACCCAACAGTACCGTAGGAAATAGGTGTTGCGTAGCAATACAATACTCAACTGAAATGCTTCTCCGCCAAGATACGGAAAACAGAGCAATAATACAAATTGGAAACAGCCACCAAGGAGGATGACTGGGCACCGTAGATCTGCGACGGAGGCGTCACGAGCGCCCGCAGCCGAGCACTAATGGAGCCCTAATAGAGCACTAATGGTCACGACCTGGACGCCGGTCGAGCGCTAACATTTGCAGCAAGGTGAAGCCGGCGCGATTCCCCGGAGGCAACGGCATGCGCATTAATCTCCGCGAGCAATATCTTTACCTTTCACTGCCAGTTGACCGAGAAGACGCGGTGGCACAGGTAGTCAGAAAGGTGGAGGCTACGCAGTAGACAAGGGCAAGTTCTGTAGCAGGGTCGATGAAAGAGTTGGTGATTACTGGGATTGACCAGAGGGGATGCCAGCAACGATGGTGTCGTAGAGAAGATTATTGGTTAAGAGGTAAATGATAAAGTTCACTGACGATAATATTTCTGACACTCCCAATGTATTGAAGAGCGGGGAGGATAGCAGTGATCAAACATAAAATTGGTCCGCTGAAATTCCGAAGGTAGGTCCATCCAGGTGGTTCATTTTTTTTTTCATTTAATTTCTAAACTAGAGGTAACAATTATACAAAATTTTATACACAATTAATTAGGACTCCCTGCATCCATGTGTAACACATATTGCAGGGAGTCCTTTTTAAACAAAAATTAATACTTACAAACATATATCAACATACTATTTTATTTACAACACCTCACACACACACAAAAATAAACACAAAATATCTCATATCTACCTACTACATACAATATACAAAAAAAACACCATTTAGCCTCCCCTGTTGATTTCAGCATTAGCTTAATCAACAGAGGAGTTTCCATCCCTTCCGCGTGGAGGCATGGTGACCACCACTAGCGAAAGCACAACCAATAAAACAAACAAACAAAATATCGAAAAGCAAAGACAAACAAAATAATGACACTAAACAGATAAATCAAAACAAATAAAACATATAGACAAAATACAATAACAGATATACAGACCACATTTATATACAATATTTACAAAGACTTTACACATATACATACAGTTCAAATTCCAAAAATCAAGTACCATTTTCAAGCCCTTTCGTCAAACTTTCTCTGAAGGAGAACCGCAGGTACAATGATCGTCCGTCATTGGAGTTGGAGTAGGCAAGCCTACCCCCGGACAACCACCATTCCTAACGGGTTCCCAGGCACGCTACGCATGACTCCTAGAACTCTTTTGTAGTGCGCGGCTATGCTTTGCAGGTCGAACTTCACTCCCCTCCTTCGGAATATTTCTTGAGTGTAGCGACGCAACACGGCCGGATAAGATGGAACTCCAGCCGCCATCAGCTGCATCACCAGGATCTCTTTGGGGTACCGGAACATCAGCCTATCTCCTCCGGGAGCCAGAAGCTGCACAAGATATTGTAGTGCAGCTTCCAGCATGGGGGTCTCCTCTAGCCTTGCAAGAATGTGATTCATGCGAAGACCAGAGTAAACCCCCTCGGGAGATTTCCCTAGGTGACGTTTCGGCTTCATCCAGTCCCCGAGATCCTCCTCGATGATGCCTGAAGGTGGAGGGAAGCATAGCCCGCAGCACCAACATAGGCCAGATGTTAGGCCTCTGCTTACCATTCGGAGGCGAGATGTTATATCTCCAAAAAGAGTACTAGTCGTCCTACGTAAGAGCGAAGAACGAGGTTGTCCCTGGTCACTCACAATCTCCGACAAGTTTTCGGCCACGTAAACTGTGTCCAAATCTAGGACCCAGGCATTGGCCGTCGACTTCCCCACAACGAAAGTGAATGTCGAGTCGTCATCGAACTCTGAGGTGGACTCAGAGAACTCTTCCTCAATATCACCAGAGGAAACTCCGCCCTGGGTGCACTCAGTTGGACAAGTGCATGGAAGAATTACCGTTATTTCGTTGGAGAAGCGCACACGCCGACGAGCATTGGTTCCTCCTCAGATTCGGAATCAGTCCGAGCTACCCTAGAACTAGACTCCTCCTCTTCAGAACGAACTGTCCTACTCACTAGGTCAAGTACTAAGACTCTTCCCGTTTCGTAGTCACAGTCCTTAGAACATAACTCACGTTTGCCCTCCACCGCAGACTGCGGCACCAATCTACTGCCGGTCGTCACCAGCGAGACATTTCGACCGTGGTACGTGAGGATAAAATCCTCACCCATCGCGACCAATCTCCATCGTGAGCTTTCGGGGGTAGCACACTCCATTTCGGCACTTCCCGATCCCTGAGATCCGACGGAACTCTGTACCACTGTACCACCTTAAACTGTACCACCAAGAAACACAATTGAGATAGTGGTTCATTTTTTTTCATTTAATTTTAATATCTAAGAGGTCCCAATCATACATTATATACAATTTCATTGGGACTCCCCGCACCCATGTGAAACACATATTGCGGGGAGTCCCTTTAAAAACATTCACACACTTACAAACATACTTAACAACTTACTAAATATCATTCATACATCTCACTATAAAATAAAATACATACATAAAGAAAATCGAAAAACCAACTACAATTTAAAACCACCACCATTCAGCCTCCCCCATTTCTTGTGGCACGCCACAAAAAATGGAGAAGTCACCGTCCCCGCCGCGTGGAGGCATAATGACCCACCACTAGCGGAAACCACTGCCAACAGTATATACACCATATCATAAAACTTAACACATACATATATCAACAAAGAAAATAAAATAAACATAATACATATATCGAAAAATTTAAACAAAACAAAAGAGACATCAATACAATATTATACACTTACTACAATAGATATTTACAGAAACAGAAAAATTTTAAACAGAAACAAAATCAGAAATCAGAAAGGAGCAGACATATCATATTTACAAATATACATAATTTCGTACCATGTCTATAATAATTAACCATATACATTTACCATTTACCATTCTCAAAGCAAGGTCATAAAGCAACTTCAACAGAGAACCTGGGGTATGGTAGTCGTCCGTCATGGGCGTTGGGATTGACAAGGTCTACCCCCGGACGACCACCATTCGTAAAGGGTTCCCAGGCACGCTACGTACAACTCCTAGAACCCTTTTGTAGTGCGCGGCTACACTTTGCAGATCTAATTGCACTCCCCTCCTCCGGAAAACTTCTTGGGTGTAGCGACGCAGCACGGCCGGATCAGATGGAACTCCAGCCGCCATCAGCTGCATCGCTAGTACCTCTTTGGGATACTGAAACATCAGCCTATCTCCTCCGGGCGCCAGAAGCTGCACAAGATATTGGAGTGCAGCCTCCAGCATGGGGGTCTCCTCCAGTCTTGCAAGAATGTGATTCACACGAAGACCAGAGTAAACCCCCTCCGGGGAGATTTCAATTGGCGACGCTTCGGCATCCTCCGTATCCCAGCTTCCGAGATCTTCTTCGATGATACCCGAAGGAAGCGAGAAGCATAAGCCGCAGCACCAGCAGAGGCAAGATGTTAGACCTCCGCTTACTAATTGGAGACGAGATGTTATGTCTCCAACAAAAGCACTAGTCGTCCTACGTAAGAACGAAGAACGAGGCTGTCTCTGGTCACTCACAATCTCCGGTAAGTTTTCGGCCACATAACCTGTGTCCAAATCTAGGACCCAGGCATTGGCCGTCGACTTCCTCACAACAAAAGTGAGCGTCGAGTCGTCATCGAACTCTGAATCTGAGTCAGACTCAGACTCAGAGAACTCTTCCTCATTCCCACCAGAGGAAACTCCGCCCTGATTGCAATCAGTTGGGGAAGTGCATGGAAGGATTACCGTTACCTCTTTGGCGAAGCGCACACGCCGACGAGTCATAGGTTCCTCCTCGGATTCAGACTCAGTCCGAGCTACCCCAGAACTGGACTCGTCCTCCTCGGAACAAACAGTACTACTCACTAGGTCAAGTACTAAGACTCTTCCCGTTTCGTAGTCACAGTCCTTAGAACATAACTCACGTTTGCCCTCCACCGCAGACTGCGGCACCAATCTACTGCCGGTCGTCACCAGCGAGACATCTCGACCGTGGTATGTGAGGATAAAATCCTCAACCACCGCGACCAATCTNTGCTATACGCATATGACGGAGAGTCAAGGACAAATTACATACATGGACACATTGAAAATTAGGCAAAAATTTTTCCTTAGAAGTACCTCCACCTAACATTTAAATTTAATAAACTAGAAAACTAAACTACAAAACTTCTACAAATCTTACTACATAATTATTCACCATTTAGCCCCCCCCCCGTCTCTGACAATGTCAGAGAC
>NNCF01129387.1:404730-483287 GCA_002313205.1 Laupala kohalensis
CCCCCGGGCGGAGGGGTTACCGTCCCCGCCACGAGGAGGCAGGTGTCTACTATTTACTAACCACCACCAATTTTCACATCTTTAAAATATGACATACAATTTATTAAATATTTATTACACAAGACTTAAACAAGCAACAACAGCCAATACCAGACAACCAATCCAATACTAATTACTAAACTAATTACTACACCAGCCAATTATATGATCAAGCTACACAGAAAATTTCTACTTATTTACAATATATACAGTGAGTCATGAAAGATTCAAACACTCTACAATGTCCACTTATGCAAATCATTTGGACGTTATAACATGATAGCATGATAACATGAGTGAGGCGTCATTCACCAGACACAGGTGGCAGTCCTTTAGGAAGAACCTACCCCCGGACCACCACCATCCCGATAGGATTCCCAGGCACGCATCGTACCGTTCCCAGTACTCTTTTATAGTGGCCGACTATGCTTGCCATGTCCAGAGGAACTCCCCTCCTCCGGAAGGCTTCCGCGACGTAGCGATGCAGCTCGTCGGGCTCTGATGGAACTCCCGATGCCGCCAGCTGTATCTGGTTCAATTGAGATAGTGTATATGACGGTAGAAACGTGCAAGAATACTCCAGATACGACGAATCGTTAGCGAGACGGGAAAGGTCGAACCGCCAATGAGGCGCACATCGTGGCAGCAACAATGGTCAGATACCTGAGACTAGTTTTGTGGATTTCTTTTTAATACAAGGTCGTTTATCTGAAGTATCAAATGTTATTAGAGTAAGATGAGCTACTTCGTCTAAATTAGTTGGGGCGAAAAGTGATGCGAATTATGCAAATGCGAACCCACAAGAAAACACATGATCTGGCGAAAAAAATATATTAAACGGAGAACTCCAATTTGTAATAAAAAGTACCCAACATATCATCACACAGCACTAAAAATTTGTACGACTCCTAAAAATTTATTTTTGGAGAAATAATCTTGCGTCGTAATAAATCATCAGAAAAGGTCACGCAGTCAGAAGTCTCAGGCGATCCAGAGAACTGTGTTATTGGCAATACTCTCACAAAATGTGTAACTTCAGCGATGAAGCTTCAAATTTACCGACGCAATGAAATTGTGATAAACATATCGGAACGATTTGCTCCTATCATTGTGAAATCATCGACAATCATAGTTTCCAAGTAATGGGACTTCCAAACTATTTTAAATTTACGATGGTGCAATTGTTTAAAAAAAATTATTTCATTAAATAGCTAATGCTGCATCCACAAAGAAGTTTTACGCAATATGTCCATGAAACGATTTTATTTATAGTGGTTAAAGTAGTTAAGAGTTTTAATTTTTTATAAACAATTAATTGTTGTTATCTATATCAAAACTACCTTCTGAAATGGGCACATCAGTATCAATCACTCCAGACAGGTGTTGAATTGCAAAAGAATATAATTAATAAAAGAAGAGAGAGAAATTTATGGACAACACTTCTCTTGAATCTCGGGAGAAACGTCTACGCTTCATGCTGAGCATGCGTCCTTAGACAATCAAGGACACGGGATACCGTCAGAAAGAAGACACGCTAGACTAGGCTGAAGCAAGAGAGAAAAAAGAAATAACGAATGAAAAAACGTGAGAGAAATAACGAATGCTGTAAAAGAAAACCGTCAGTCAGTTGGGGCACAAAAATGCCACCAATTGAAAAATCGGTTGACCAAGGAGATACTATTCTAAAAAATAACCCATTATCGAAAAATATGAAAGAGAAAAAAGAAAAGTATGGATAAAACAAAGGGTGAAACAAAAGTGAAAAGAATGCACCGAAATTAGAAATAGCATAACCTAAAACTAAGAATGAGTTATGATAATACATTACCACAACTCGAGAATTAAGAAGAGATGAAACCTCGGAGTAATTGAAATAGGGAAAATAATGTGGCGATGAAATACATACATGCACGCGCCCAACGCTCCTCGTAGCCATGTCACGAAATGGAAGGTGCCGGGAGGACAATGTAGACTTGTCGGGACGCGCTACTGGTCGTCTGCCTACACTGAATTAATTATACTCAGTTCCTTCTATAGCCATCCTCATTTGTCAACGCACACGGTTCTCCTCCTGCCACGTTTCTCTCTTTGCCCCAAAGAATCCGCAGTTGAGTAAATTATCCTGACAGTGCTGGCGTATCTGTGAAGAATTAATATCTCCTTTACTACATTCTCACGTAATAGCTGAAGCGTCGAGATAAATTATGCGTTGTAAATAGGACCGTGTGCTAGACCTCTTAATTAAGCTCCAAGAACTAATTGTCACCATGAGGAAAATCTGAACCTAAATGAGACCAGTATTCTACAAGCATATTTCATGTATTAAAAGAATATATTGATAATAAAACTGTAACTTGTCAAAACGCTGTCTCAATACTCGTCCACGTTGAAAGTAGTTTAAAGAAGATTATAAACATTAATCATCCGAAAAGATGCCTCAATCAAATTAGCCAGCGGACCAAGCATCGATCACAATTTCCATGCTTATAATCGCAAACTATTGCAGTGATTGTTCTTCTGTCACTCAGAACCTTCATGGACGTCTCGCCAGTTGACATGTTTGTACAGGTCAATATAAATGGAAAATCCAACAGTAGAGTATATCCGCCAAGAACAAACAAATGATAATCGAAGGAAGATCAAAGGCAACCCCATGGGCTAAGAAAAAGGATGGAGCCTCAGAAAGAGTATTTCCTGGAAGCAATGTCTCTCTGTCCGATGGACCCATGAAATGAAGACCCTGGCTATCGGAAATGCGGGAGAGCGCGCGTCCGGCGGGCGCGCGATCCGACGGTGACTTGCTCGGCGTGCGCACGGCCGAGTTGAATGGCCGGTGCAGTACTCGCTGTGCGCCAACGTAACTAAATACCATGACCAAGCAAAACGACATCGCGCCGCCCGCGGTTGCCCCCGCGCCGCAACCTCATGTCCAACTAGCGCCCCCCCCCCCCACAAACTTCCCGCGCCTGCGAACACGTCGTCAGCGCGGACAAAACCCCGCCTTCGTCGTCGTCCTCTGGGTTCCCACAGGCAAAGGCGTTCTCATAAGTATCTCCTCTCTATCATCTCAGAATATTCCATTGACCAACAATATACAATTCTTACTTTCGTCACAAGCTCTTTCATCAGTCCCGTGATCCCGATTCTACTCCATACTCTCCAGCCTCCGTGAACTTTCTTATAACGACACTTCTAAATATCGCCTTCATCCTGAAACATCTTTCCTTTTCTTATCTGAGGTTGCATAAATGAGTGAACATGTTTTGCAAAACTTAGTTTATATTCGTATGCGCATTCATCTACCATCTTCCTTAGTGAGTAATGCCCATCATCACAGTGTTCTTCGAATATTTTGGTAATGTGGTGTCCTTCTCCAACAACTCTTATTCCCATTTCGATCGTGACATCACTCTTTGTGTCCCTGCTTCAGAACGTCAGACGTGCTTCAGTGGACAATTTGATCCTCATGTTAATGTCCTGAATCGAATCAATGGCTAAGAAAAGATCTCGTGCAAATCTGAAGACATGTGCAGAACAAATGGTGCGAGAAACCTTGCAATTAACACGCAGAACCGAGGTAGTCTGTATTCTCGACGCTCGCTTTTTCTGACAGCGTCTTGTTTACGGATCTGCCGCACTGCAATCATCACAGCCACAGCTGCCAGAACCGCCGAATCCCACAGTCTCCTCGCTACCATCACAGTCGCCTACTATTACCATACCGAGCACGCTGATCCAACACCACTACTAGCAATGGTGTTACTCTGATTAATGTTACCGGGTAAGAGATGTCACTCTCTAGTTCCTCTAGGAATTTCATCCCACTGAAACATTTCCCTGCAAATGTTCCTTTAGCGAGCTACCATTTCAGAAAATTTTAGATCTAATACATTAAAAATATACGACCTTTAATGATAGATTAGTAGTATCTTTGTAAATCTTGCTTCCTATCTGTTTTTTTATTGTAAGCGTGAAATTATATAATTGTCCTAAATATGCGAATGGAGGTCAGGTTAATTAAATGTTGACAATATTATTAACAGGATGCTATGTAGCCGTGTGAACAAATTCATTTTACTAAGACACCAAAAGAAGTCTAGAATCTGTAGATGAAACGTTGTGTGATTAAAAGAATTACTAATCTACCATTGAAGGTCGTATTTTTTTGTGGAACTTTAGGGCTCGTCAACGTCAAGGTCGTATATTATTCACATTTTAAATATTAAAATGATAGAAAAAATTAGTTTCATTTAAATTATAGTTTTATTCCATTTTTCAGGATAAAGTTTTTGTAATCTTTTTTCAAAAATCTATGACATTATAATTGCCACCCAATGACAAAGCCAATTTACACATTACTTTGCTCCCGATGAAACTCCTCTCACAACAATATACTATTTAGAATTGAGATATGTTAGTGTTACGAATAACTCGTATGTGAAGAATTGCTATAGAAAATGACGCCACCGCTCGAGTCCCATCTGCGCAGCCTTTAAAATTACGATCGGTGCACGAGAAAACAATTCGTGGCGGTCAAAAGAAGCTGCGTGGGAGCAACGGAACGATGAGCTCAGCGGTGGGCAAGAACTGGACGCGCACGAAACGAGCCGAAGAGCCGACGAGTTGCTAGCAGACGCATCGCGAGCTGCCGCCGACCAACGAGACGCAAAACACAGGGAGGCCCGGCGCGATTAATCAATTAGAAGTTTCAACGATAACGCTGTAAGCCAATCGCCTTATGTACCACGCGACCCGTGAACTTCGTAATAGCGGCGAAGGCCGCAGCCGCGGTAGTTGCTTGCCTCACGCTGTTTTGTTTTTGCGGCAGACGCGAATCGTTTGTGCCAGATGAGCGGATCAGACTGCTTTGGAGCAAGTGGGGCAAACGCAACTCAGCTTAACGTTGTGGAGTACGTTAATGCGCATTTAGAGTGGCGTACAATAGTTAATTTTAATTCCCCGTGATTACGCAATGCCTTCATTCCCCAAATCTCAGATCAAATAAAAAACGAAATCAAGCTTATCCCATAAATTGTCTTTCAGACGTTCTTATAGGTTCACATTACGAATTTCTCTCCTAGAGTATTATTACATAAATAATATCTCATAACATAATTTTACATTAAAAACCTTACAAACTCTTAATAGATTTGTTACTCAATCCCACCATAATTCCATTGAATAGCAAAAATATATACAATAGGATAATCATTTTCAAGCAATTATTGTTTCACCATTCCCTTGATGTGTTTGAGGATAATCTCCTAATAAATGTGTTTCAAACTAAATTTGCAACCAAATACTTAAAAAAAGTTACGAATAATTTTCGCTTGTAGAAATTAAAAATTATTTTTCAGGATACGTAACCAGTACGGTTTTACGATTCGCGGTTTGTAGAAACTAACTGTAAGCTAATACTTTCACATTAGTTTAAAATAGACGCTAAATATATTTCTGGAGATACATAGTGTACGAAAAGATAATTTTCGAATTCCTTTTTGGAGATTGTAATCAAACAGGTACGACTTAACATCTCAGTTTGGAGGATAAATAAGAGTCTTTACGTATTCCAACGCATAAAGAATAGAATTTGATACATCTGAGCACCAATAACGTAAAGATGTACTAGTGTGTACGCACCAAATAGAATCAGGTTACAAGAAAAGCTTCCCTGATCTCTTCTACAATCAAAATGAAGAAAATTTGAGCTATATTTCTCGATGAAATTGATACGTCAGAAAAAAAAAACAATCTTAAGAACACAAATCAAAAGCAACCACGAGTGAGAAATCGATGAAATTATTTATTTTACCCAGCGATAAATTTGCTCGTTTTTATGTGTATTTCCTGTTATAAGAAATAACGAAAAAATTGTAAATCGTAATAATAAGGATCCTTTATTTTGGAGTTAAAGAATATAAAAGTCATCCATGGCTTGTGAAACCAGCGAAACATTTCAATGAAATTTATAAAATTCCCTGTCGAAAGAAGAAAGTAAAAGTTATCCATAGACTGACAAAATTATAATAAGACGAAGTCGAACAAGTGACGAAGAAGCACGCTCAGAAACAGATTTGCAAGCTTACATTAGCGATGACCAAGACAAGCAGAGGTAGACGAGCCACAAGACCAACAGAAGAAAAGAAATGTAAAATAAAAAGCAGAAACAGAAGAATAAGAGCAGCAAACGAGCTAGAAGAAATAAATTTGCGAGGGTGCCACAGGAGGAGCGAAGCGAGACACACGATTAATCAAGAATCTGCTTTGAAGAGGCTGAAGAAGAGACAAGAAACAAAACAACTGTGAGAAAGTGTGTGAGTGAAAGGAGGTGGTACAAAAGGAACGACAGCGTGTGCATGATCTGCGACTGAAGTTCGACGAGGTGGAGTGGTGCCAGCGTGAGGAAAGGCTATGCTAGTAGGGGAAGGGGAGAAGAACGGAGGAAGAACGCAAGGTGGTAGAGATTTCCAGCGCGTCATCGTTCGAGGAAGTACTTTCGTTACATCACACGCACAGTGCGGTGCGAAACCGAGCTCACGCAGGCCTCACAAGCCCCAGCGGTGGCGCAGGTGGTAGTGTTGTCGCTCATCACCAAGTCCTCCCGGGTTCGATTCACGATGGAAAATTTGTAGCTTTTCACATTAATGTCCCAGTTCATATAGCTGTGACTACTGGAAAGCAAACCTTCCTTCCTCTGTCCAGCTCCTCCTAGTATCAAATACTCTATTACTAACTACTTCTACTAACCCCTCCACGTGGGCCAAGTTGTTGGTAAACCCAGCTAACCGATCCACCTACTAATGACCTTTGACCTACAATCAACTCCTAACTCCTATCGCCCCATGTAGATAAGCTTCCATAGCGCGCTACGTTTCCCATTTACAAATACAACAATAAAAAAAGTGATCACAAGGACCTCCAGCAACCAGAGATTCCACTTACACACCGGTCTCCATGTGCTAGGGTCTCCAGATATCTTTGAAGAGTACATGTGAGGAAAAGGAAAGGAGGATAGAGACCACATTGTATGGGACTGTGACCTCAACAATATTGAACGACGAGACATGATAATTGGACCGAAGACCGTGCGAGCGAGACAAAAAATGTGATTCGCAATATGTTAGCGACAGAGACGAGTCATAGAAAAGACGAGGAAAACAGAAGACGAATGTGCATGATGAGAGATGAAACAGATGACGACAAGTAGAATACACTAGAAATTACTCAATGTTATGGTACACCCACCTCCCTGTCGTGGTGGGTATATACCCAAACGGTAGCCGGAAGAGTAAATGTTAATGAAAGAAAAAAATGATGTAACTAATCTTTATTGTAATGTAATTTCATATAGATTTAAAACAATTGTAATTGTAAATGAAATGTCATGTAATGTCCATGGGTCGAAACATGACATCAAACAAAAAATAAAAAAAAGTCTTCACGCCACCAAGTCTTATGTCACATGCAAAGAAAAGAAGTTCTTCAGTACTCCTAGTTATAAAATTTTCAGTTTTACAAAGAATTGATTACATGTTTTTCCAGACTGCACGCCAATCATCACGACAATGTGCCATGTTGTTGGTACATCCAACTAATTCCACATTAATGCGCTAGTGCCTGACCACCCTTCTCCATGGGGTTGAACTAAATTATAGCAAGCTACAAGTCTGTTCTTTTTGTGCCAGTGCGAGGCGTATTGAAGGGTTTGGGGTTCTCTGGATCCTAACTTAATCACAAATATGACAATTTTCATAATGAAAAAAACTACTAAAATAAGAAATAACTAATAATTTCATACAATTGACTGGCTTCTATACTTACGAATATCTAATGTAGTATTTTTAAATGAGTGTGTTTATATGAGGACGACTCAAGATCAACCCTTCCTTTCACACACACTCCCATGTCAATCATTACATACGACACTGGTCATAGTTTTAAACAAATGTTTCTCTAGCACAATTATCCCCTAATTTTACTTTTGCCTAACAACCATAACGAAGTGCTCGCACCCACCTCGTATGTGTTTGTGTCTCTTATCTCCTACAAAGCTGGAGAGTAGCTTCCAAACCGCAATTCTCTTTAAGAAGTTGAATGAAAATGGGATTCCCTAGCCTATTCCAGACAAATATCAGTTAAATGCTTTAAGATATATCGTCGAAAAAAATTTTCCTTCATTTTTACATGAAGTCTGCGTTGTAAATTGAAAAACTCGTTTATGCGAGAGTGAGTTGAAGTTTCCTATTTCGGTTGGTATATATCACCTTGGCATGTGATCGCCGGTGCTAACTTAGCAATTTCACGTATACATTAGAAATTACGTACACATCACAATTGGTACACATCAGAAATCGGGTTTCTCAAAGAAAGCTTGAGGGTACGTAACGGACTACTCACAGAGGAACGCCAAAATAAACAGTAATGACAGACGCTGTATTGTTTTCTCACTACTGCCGGATTCTTTTTTTATAGACCCCTAAATTCTAATAGCTGTGGAGAGTACAACAAAAGTCGCAGAAAATCATAGTTACCAGCATTGGATTTGTAATATTGTTTTGTATATAACCAAGTGAAAAGTTTGGTTTTATGAATGAATATTAGTTTTTTAAAACCTGAAATGTTTTAAAAAGCGTGATATTTTTACGGTTTTTGCCAATACGTCGACTTAACTATTTTTTCATGAAATAAGAGTGACAAAAATAATTCTTATTCAGCGACTGATCAGTGATGTGTTTGTGACAATATTTATTAATTTCAAGCTTCTACATGCAAAATATAATGAGTTAATAATTTTTTCGAAAACATTGCTAAAAACGATCAGACACATTATTACTGAATAAAATTTAAACTCTCGCACTCAGAAGAATTCCATGATCATATTACAATTAAATGCAAGCGATTAAAACTATTTTTGTAACCTCCAGCAAGTGATAAATAAAACCATGTTTTCAATTAGCGACCAGCGACTGATTTTAGTCACGCGCATTGTTGCCACACGAATCACTTAACTGACAGGTACAGCTTCAACACGTTGGACTGCACAGTTGAAGACTGAATGTGGCATTGGCAACAACGCGCGTAACTGTCATGCACCGCTGGCCGATTATTCAAAACATAGTTTTAATTATCATTTGATGGAGGTTGAGTATATAGTTTTACACGTTTTAATTCTATTATAATGTGATCATGGTATTCTTCTGAGTGCGACTGTATAAATTTGATTCCTTAATAATGTGGCTGGTCGCCTTTAGCAGTGTTTTCGAAAAAATTTAAAACCTTGTTATATTTTGCATGTAGACGCTTGAAATTAGTAAATGTTGTTACAAACACATCAGTGATCATTTGCTGAATAAGAATTAATTTGTTCACTCTTAGCATATTTTATAAAAAATAGTAATGTCGACGTATTGGCAAAAACTGTAAAAATAGCTAGCTTTCTAAAACATTTCAGGTTTTAAAAAATTAATATTCATTTATACAACCAAAATTTTCACTTGGATATATGAGAAACAAAATTACAAATCCAATGGTGATAACTGTGTTTTTCTGCGATTTCTTTGTACTCTCCAGAGCTATTAGAAGTCACGGATCTATAATAAAAAATCCGACAGTAGTTACCGTCGCCGGTTTTAAATCACGATATTCCATCGAAAGAAAATCACTTTTTGACGGACGGTTGTAAGGAAAGTTGTGAAAATTGAAAACTACATTTTAACACTGGATTTTTGACCAGAAACTCTAATAACTATGGGGTACACATTTTCGTGTCAAAACATTTAAAAATAATTTTTTATATTACGCTCAAAAACCTCAAAACCTACACTTTCATATGTCAAATGCCATTTAAGTTGGAACCCGTCGGTGACACTATCCACATTATCTGGAATTTTGCACAGCTTTTTAAAAAAATCCTAAACCGATTTGAAGGCGTCCATACATGATCGAGCTTATTCTTCAAACTTGGCTTGTTTGACAAATAACATGAATCGTGTATGGGTGAAGTCTGTGAGTTGAATACATTACTCAACCTAACGTTAAACTTGGACTAACTAGTTTGACGAGTACGTTTGATCCTGTGTTGGCGCCTTACTTCGGGAGAGCACAATCATTACTACTTTCAATTTTTAATGGCCACTCTAATCTATATCATATTATCATAAGGTGCAACTTTCATTTACGAGAAGATGAGCAATGTAAAAAAGAGGGAATAGGTTGGGGGTATAGTTTTAGTGAGAGGTACGCGTGATGGAAAACGTTGGATCTACATGATGAATTTTAAAGATTGATAATTTCTTGACACTTAGTCTTAGAATATTTCTTCTGATCAAAAGGAAGTTCGTAGCGTAGTGAAGAAACTAACAATACAATGCTACATGAAACACAAACATGTCCCCGTCAGTAAAAATAAAATAGAACCAATTATGTGCGGAAGAATTTATGAACTTTGTATGCATATGCATCTCATCATCCACAGATACTTTAGCAAGCAGGAGATAATGCCTTATCGTATTCTCTCAGACGGTAAATTGACGATGAATACTCCTGTCTTACACAGAGAGACATCGCAGCAGTTGTTTCACGCGGGAGCCAGTGGTGGTAAGGACGCATCTGCGCCTGAGCACGATGTGTCAACATACAATTCGTCCGCGAGAACACACCCGCTACCTGGATTGCCGGGTTCGACGCCCCATGCCAGCAGTTCCCAGTACCTCACGACTCACTAACTCTACCTTCGGGGAAAGGATGATGTTTCTAGCATTGAATTAAGTCGAAGTAGAAAAAGGCTGCGGATAGCGATGCATTCCATGTATTTGACTAGAATCAGAAATCTACTATTCTCGACAACCCTAATGAATTAAAGTGACTTCTGGTAAAGAGTTAACGGATACAATAGAATAAAACTTAGATCCGACATCTCGTTTCGTTTATCCTCCCATTTTTTTCTATTCTAGTATTTGTAAATGGGAAATATAGCATACTATTGAAGCTTATCAACATGGAGCGATAGGTGGTGGGTAGTAGGGCTATTGTTAGTAGGTGGACCGGTTAGTTGGGTTTACCAACAACTTGGCCCATGTGGAGGGGTTAGTAGAAGTAGTTGGTAAAAGTTAGAGTTATTGATACTAGGAGGAGGTGGGTAGATGTAGGAGGGTTTACTTTTCAGTAGTCACAGGTATATGAACTGGGGTATTAATTTGAAAAGCTACAAAATTTTCTGGACCCACCGGGAATTGAACCCGGGGTTTCTTGATGATGAACAAGGATGCTACCACCAGAGGGGTTTTCTCTCATTTAGCGAGAGCTCTTTCAACCGCACAGTGTTCTCAGGTCCTAACAATGTTGGAGTGTGGTTTGGTGGCATTTGATTTTAAATAAAATAATAATACATACAATAAGATGCCACCCTTGAACATATTTTCACAACAACAATATTTTAATATTAGAAAATACATAATTGTTTGTTATGAATTCCAAAGAATATTGATTGTTTACAATGTATGAACTAAATACCTCACACTCAATGAAAGACTTTTCATCTCTTCTATTTACTACGATTTCTTCTATCCAAATACACGAAGGCAAACCTATTAAGTGTACAGTTAACTTGTTGAGCTCGATAGCGAAGTTATCGGCGAATGGTACGGACAGAATTGATAATGCAAAGTTATCAAATTACTGAATGGGTTACGTGTATAGTTTTCAGTCCAGAGAACCTGAATTACCCAGATCTTTAAGTTACATCTAGGCTTATTTCAAAACGCGATCGTCTCATACAAAATATTACTGATGAAATCAAAGTCAAACCACTCCATAAAAAGAAAGTTCACTATTAACCAATATAAAAACGTACCCTAATATAAACCTCTCATAACGAGAAATCTCACACGCTAATGAAAATTAATATTTATCTAATGGGAATTTACCGAGAATGGATTGCATTTTGACCTGAAAGGGATCAATGTCATTCCGCGAAGCGAAGTTGAACTCTGCAGAAGCGACTTGAGAAGCACGTTATTTGGGATGCCCAAGGTACCTTTCCCACCGGCCACAGCTTGAGTCGTGGACAAGGCCGAGGCACGGTACAAGACCCTCAGTGTTTCTGACAGTATAACCGTGCTTTTCTAAAATAAACCGACTCGTCCTCCACAAAGCTGGCAAAAGTCATTCAATTTGACAGTTCTCTGCCGTCGATCAAAATTCTTGCAGCTTCAATTGATCCTCGATTGTGCCCTTTCACGGATACTGCGCTCTTCTATCTATTGTCGAAAATTTTCCAAATAAGAACATTTCAAATATTCAATCTTATTTTCTCTCCCATGTGATCCAGACTAATGCGCATTCAGAAGATTTATAATAAGAATTAGCATATAGATTATATGCTATTATTTAATTTAGCTACAAGATATAAGGCGCCATATTTGGATAAAGAAGTTTTCCCTGTAAGGCCATTGGTAGGCATCGCAAATTGATAAAAAATGTACGTATTTTGGTATACGTGTTTGGCGTCTTCATACTGCAAAAGAATCATGATTAACATAAACATCGTATTCGCATTTGCATAAGAGGACTGCAGACTCTTCTATAATATTTATGAAATCACATTCCATTTTAAAATTTAGTCCTCTTTTATGTATCAAGAATAAAAATGAAAACTAACCGCTGTAGCTTACATAAGAAACTTAAAAAAAGGCGTTCACGTACGCCAATTGAAGTATCAGTTGAAATACAAAAGCATACAAGATAATAATATTTGATAACCTTGCATGGAATAAACAATTATTGTATTAAACATCATGAAGCTAAAAATACGCAAAAATGTTTTTAATTCTTCATTTACTCTTGAAACAAATCGGCACAATCCTCAAAACTGAAATAAAACTAAGAAGCTCGGGATAAGTAAGGCAAAGGATACGTTTGTTCTAGTTTCAATACAACAATACTGAAGCGTTTTCTGGTAAATCATTCTAGATTGAATATTTATTTAATACTTATCTGAAACGACCTTCTTTCTATATTGCAAGTTTCCATGTTATTCCACTTACTTGCAGCCACTTCATTCGCAAAGTTTCAAGCATCTGAAATGAAACTGAGCAAACAAGCACATCTTATAAATATTCAAGTTCAGTACAATGACTTCTTTGTTTTCAAATATTTGTTAATGGGTTAAAACGTTGTTCCGTGTTTGTAAAGGCATTAGCAAATGAACAAAACACATAAGACTATGCCCGTCAGTTCTGCGAACGTCATCATCGACCCCAAATGACAAATCCATTCCTGCGCGAGTATTCGATAATCTCACATATGTCACCATCCAATTCATTCGTCTCACAAGTCGGTACTGTGACGCTGCGAGGTCGTGTATGACTCTTGTTAGTCGAGACATGTCACCACCAGACTGGCAATGTGAAGAGGTTCCGAAAGAAAGAGCGGCACGAAGTGAAGAGTTGGAGGAGTCCCTTGTGGAGTTGGGAATGAGAGGAGGGGGGGAATTCGTGGCAGGGCGCACGGATGGACCCCGAGGGTGGTCAGGATCCTCGTCCCCACCACTGCCGAAAGTGGGAACAGCTAAGTCCGGTTCTAAGCAAACACTGGCTGTAAGAACTCAGGAAGGGAAGACAACTTAGGGAAAGTAAATTTTAGAAACAAAAACAAACAGCTACTGATGAGGCACGAATCCGCTGTTGGCGCGATGGCACGATGGTGCCGCGGGGAGGTCGGGAGGAGCGTGGCGAGACCAGAGGGACGGGCCAGAGCGTGAGGTGAGGGCCCTGCGCTTTGGAAGAGCGAAAATGTGGAGACACGGGGAGAGCAGCAGAGCGAGGAGCTCCCTGGAGTGATAGGAGTGGGAGAGCATATACACCGATGAAGCAAACGATTGCATCAAAAAACAGGTAGAAAACACACCTCAATAAAGTTTAAGGATTTAAGAATTTGAACGCATAGGAGATTTGTTAGGCGTGAATATAGCGTTGAAAATGAATCACACCTATCCGATGAACAGAGTCGAATATCGAAAGAGATGATGAAATAAGTCAGGTAAAAATATAATATTATTGCTTTCATTCCCACAGAAGTGGGATAAAAATAAGACGAATGTGGTCGAATTTTCCCGGAACGTTCGAGTTGCGCACCTGGGAAATAGAATGCAAGGATTATCCCCGCTAATAGGGTCGAGTTGCACACACTGGTTGCTCGAAGGGTCCTGTCAAATTGCACACCAAAACCTTTCCTCATTGTTTTCCTCCGCCAGCGCAGGTAAGGGATGGGAGACAATAACCTTTCACTGAGTCATTGCTAGACGCTTAATAAGTCATACCATTTTTTAAATATTTGATACTTGTTTTTGTTATAAACAGTCTGTTGTAATCTGCTTCATATTTCATGAAAAATGAGTTCAAACTCGACCACGTTGCGATAAATCGTAAAATACTTATTGATTTATCTATGCATACACTCTGGCAGTAGTACATACTTTCAAAGTGTAAAATACAATTTATTATTTTAATCGCAATACTAATTTAAATTGATACATGACGTCTATGTACTTATTTATTAAGTGTACAACATTTTGTCAAAATATTTGAAGTTCGTTATTTCTTTACAAAACAGATTTATTTTATATCGCAATTGCTTATCGATGCCAAAACTTTTGTTTGATGTATAACGATATATCGGTGATCGCCCCAATTCGGTATCGTATTACCTCCTAATGATGTCGACGTTTAAATGATGTCAATGTTTTTTTCATTTCAAAGATGATTTTAAGTACTAAAATACCGAGGAGCCAGATTGTAATTTAAACTTCTCATTTTTTTAAATAAAGTTTTTAATTTAATTTTTCTCCTTGAGAAATGCACTGAAAATGTGCTCAGAGTCTGAAAAAGTATGAAAAAGCTGAAAAAGTCGGGTTATTTTCTCTTTATTTGGTTACCTGAAGTAACGTAACTAAGATTTTTAAATTCGGTACCTAAATTAGCTAACCGAGCTATAACAAAGAGTGAATTCAATTTTGACTTAGTGAATGTTACAAATGAACAAATAATATTAAAACTATTGTGTAACAGCAAAATATCTACACCATTTATTTAGAATATCTTGTGAAATTTGTTTCAGGTACTTGAAGTACAATGTACGTTTCGACATTTAAAAAAATTGTCCTTTGTAAAAAGTTTTTTTATTTTTCAACAAGAAAAAATTAAGTCGTTATTTTAACTTTAAATGATACAATTTTGAGAACAAATTTATATGTTTTAGAAATACAGAATATTGTAATCACTTTTTTATCAACGTAAATTTGCTAATAAACCCGTAAAATACAATAGTTGCACCACCTTGCGTCGATTCTTTTCAATTTTATTCGTATATTTATGATGGCAATTTGTAATAATTTTCGCTGATGAAACTAACAATTTGTCTCAGAAAATCTGTATTGTAACGTAAGAAAACAGACACACAGCTGACATTCAACAGTTATTGTTGATCCATTAAAAATTCTTTAAATTTATTTACTATTCTTAAAGTTAAGACATAACCGAAATATAACTGAATTGTAGTAGAGATTAAGAGCAGGGAATCATTAAGTGATGCCCTCTGTGATGGCGAGATACCACGCTGCCGTTTTACGAACTATAATAATATTAACAACACAATTTCATCATATTCAGATTTTTTTGGTTTAACATAGTTTTGAACACAACGTATCGACTGTGGGCACAGTCCTCATCAGGCAATGTTTAACAAGTTTTAAATAAAAACAAACAAACAAACATTTCTCAAAATAGTCTGGAAAATGATTATTTTATTGAAGAAATAATCAGACGAACTCTATAATACAATAATATCACATTTAACGGTGTCAAATATTTTTTTAAGTTCACGAAAGTGTTTATCTGACAGAAACAAAAAAATTTCATAGCGTAACTTTCTAATGTTGTATTCTAAATAAATATAAATCTAGGTTTTTTAACTTTTGAAGAAAAAAAAAGATGAATACCTAATGTGATGAATAATAATGCTCTTGCTATAGCTTTTGGGATGACAAAGAATGGCCGTAGGCCCCACGGTTGTCTGCGAAGAGAAGGAAAATAACGCAGGAGCTGACCATGGAGTGCAACTCGACTCCGACCTCCCGAGAGACCCTTAAAATCCTCTTTGACATTTCTTGACCATGGTGGGCAACTGGACCCGAACTTTCCTGCATAATACTCCCAAAATAAGTGCTGCTTATCGACAGTAAAATATTTCCCTACAGAAAGCAATGACTAATGTAGGTAGGGGAACCACCCCCAAATTGATGATAATTCGTCGGCAGTGAGAAGAATCATTTGCGGAATATGCAACTGTAATTTACACATGTTTGACAAGTATTGTTGTCGTGAAACTTATTGGTACACGAGTTTGCGTTCAAATATAAAGTTACCCAGAAGATCAACATAAATGCTAGGTATAATAAAATTTATCTTATTCTACAAACTATAAAATCATATAGTCATGACCAAAATCTTTACTTCGTTTCGATGAACACAGAATAGACTAAGCTATAGAATATATTTTGGCGTAACTAGCATTCATGTGGGGCTTCATGGTTACCGTCTATTTGAGCGCAAATTTATGTATTTGTCATTTTTACTAATAAAGTAAGTACGAACCGATCCGAGTCAAGAACCGAAGATACACTAGAACACTGACGGTGAAATCATTGCTCTGAGGGGTGGCGCCGGAATATACATATGGCAGGCCATGCACCTCACCGCAGTACAAAAGGTTTTACGTCCCTTGCAACATCGCCAACAAAACGTAAATAAACCAATTACCAAAATAAACCAACGCATTCGCCGTCTCGTTTACTCTTTTTTTAAAGATTCATTATTCCAAAATCAAACCAAGCTCTTCATTTTGCGAAGAGAGGGGAAAATAGATGATACATTTGCACTTATTTGTATTCTTTGGAAAAAAAACTAGTCGTACAAAAATTTGCAAAGAGAACAAAGCAACATTCCGGGCCCTAATAACCTCTTGCAAATCACGAAGTTTTGCTGAGAATGCAAAAATTAATTTTAATGCATTTTTTTCGAATACTTATATAATATGTTCACATGCCAACGTAATATTTAAATTTGTAAACACTTTTTCGCAAAATATTAGGACTCAGATATATTTCGGTAATAAGTGATTCTGCCACAGAAGAAAGTGTTTTATTCAAGATTATGGTAATTCCGGGCATTTGATTGTGCCAATTCTAAATCAGTACTTAAGGTGAAACAAGTTGAAGACCCCATCAGAAAAACATCACTATGTATTTTGTATCCTTAATTGAATGATTAGTGTCCATACCTTGAACAAATAGCTGTTTCTATTAAGGACTACATCTCATTAACTCTCCGTGAGATAAAATTTAAAGTGGCTCTCTATTGGTCGGGTTCATCGCCAAGCCGTTGCGTTCTGAGTGCGATTTGCTTGTTTTGGGAAGTTCGATCACATAGTTGCATTTCACTGCACTCAGGGGTGGCCATGACGCGACAGGACAAGGAAGCTGCGTCATTAAATTTCTGCGGGGAAATCCTGAAACAAGGGTCTAATATTCAAAATCAAAATTATGTCTCAAATTTAAAATAAGGTTCTCCTGACTTGCTCAAAGGTTATGCGGTAGGTTTGATTAAGTATTGATTTGAGAATAAACTGTGGTGTCATTTTCATAAGATATCAATATCTCCAAGTTATGTCGAAAGTTCGAAGGTACATAGAGAGTGGAAGCTAGCTCCTGTGAAAAGTAATGTGAGTTTAGGAGGATGCGCATTACTGACGAAGTGTAACGCGAATATCCGCCAATAACCCAGACCTAGCGATGCAGTACGGTCCCGATAGTTATCTGTCATTTGTCCGTCAACAGACAGAAGAAATCCAAGGTGAAAGGCAGGAAAGAAAATATGATGAGAGGTAAGAATTAACAGGCACCAGAATACGAGCTATTTAGAAACACCGTCAATCGGACTGGGTAACGACCTGAGTCGGTAAGCCGGGGATGTCTTTCCTGAGCATACGTTTCCGGATCAAAAATTGCTGGAAATATAGTGTTTTCATACAAATATAGATGCCTTATTTTCACTTTTTGAACAATTTTTACACTTACCACATTTTAAAATAAAAATACCTCTTTCATCATGCCGAGATTTATTAATTTTATTAATTCAAAGTCAGCCCAGTATCTCGGCCGAAGGACCATTACCTGGGTTTAAGTCTCATAGTCTGCTTGTCACTGTATTAGGTCGCTATCTTTTTTTGTTTGTCTCGTCTTGTCGAATCATTGTCAATATATGTCTCGCCATCTTCTGTCTCTCAATATTTCCTCTTACATGCGCTGTTCCTTTGTTCCGGTAATATTTATGCAGAGATATGCGCGAGTAAAGAGATGGAAAAACAACTCGTGTCATATTAACAACATAAAATTACGTTTATCTAGCATCCATTTTAGACCACCTCTTCTTCTTCATTGGGTACCTACCGAGACATTTCCAGACTTCAGAAACACATCAGCGTACCACATAATAAGCAAGGGAGGGAAATGCACGATACGAAGTTATATCGAGAGGCGTTAATACCAGCACTGCGGCGGACGTCACGTACGGGGTATACTTTCTCAAGGCATACTGCGCACAGTTGAGTCGTCGAATAAGAAATTTCATTACCATGGTACAGAGATATTCTGCGTTTATTCTTTTGAAGAGTGACTGCGTGTAAAACGTGTGGATGTTCTATGTAACTAGTATTTTTCGTTCTGAGTATCTAAAATTTAATTTTAAACTTGTAACTGTTAGTATAATCAGTATGTTTTAAGAATGCTTCACGGATAACATTTCGCTTTTTTATGAATTTTGTCTATTTTATCAAGAAAGTTGTTTGAAAATCAAGAACTTGTTAAGAAATAAGTGTTACTGAACTCCTATTATCGGTGTCACTGAAAGAAAAAGGGAAAGATTGCAGGGGAGTCATCAGTCATTAGTCGTGAGTGGATGTTGGATATTATGCCAAAATGATTGTATAAATACGAGAAATTTCTTTCTCAACCGGTTTCCAATTGTAGATGAGTTCTTTAATAAGATACACTCACGTCAGCCTATGGAGCCACCATTCACTTGTTTCAAGTGTTTGCATAATACTCAGCATCTCTATCTCAGAACAAAATTGTCTCTGATCGTTCAGTAACTCTCATAACAACTTATATATCTCTGCGAAAATATTTTTATTCCCAGATATCGATCCACCAAGTCAACTCCATAGCGTTATATAGCTAGTGACTGTTTTCGATTTCTTTAGCCGTAGCCGAACAACAAGAAATTGTTTTACAAAATTCTCTTAAATTTCCATGATATACATAATTCATGTCGTTCTCGTATAGTAAAATGAGATATCATTCCCGTATCATCATCATAGACTGGAAAAAAACAACAATTTAATCCCTCCAGTGTTGTTTTTGTTCATAATATACATACAACTATCTTAATATTTACTAACATATCATAACTAGCATTTTTACGCACACTTCTCAAACCACGAACGGGTAAGGCAAGAAATTGAAATTATGTCGTAACTAATATATGGTACGAGATAAGTAAAAACCACTAAATATCTAAAAATGGAGCGAAATAAAGAAAATAGAAAATTACATCATAAATAAGTCAAACGTATAATTAAAGAGAAAGAATTAATTAGAGAGCTGATGCCTTTCAAACAATGAATGAGAAATGAACTTAGCAAATAAAATACAGAATGCTAGCTGTACAAAGCTGTCTCATATAGATAAGCCCTTCTCATAAGGCGTTCCGGAGAACTAAAAATATACCATCTATATACAATAATTCCTCTAGTCTTTCAATTCATGAGTTAAAAATTAATTTCTCATAATTTTTTGTCCAGTGGGACATTGTTAAAGTCTATGATAAGTACGTTTTCTGGTGAAAATCACCATTGAAATCTGCACCGAAAGGAATTATGTGAAATGATTGTAGTTGTAGTCCAGGTGGGACTGATTGACTCTCGACAGCCATCATGATTCCATCGTCCGACAAAGACCCTTCACAATTCTCTTGCGAATGCTTCGCCAGACCCACCACCCATGTGTCATTAAAGCTGTCATGTTAACACGGTGCGGCGTCAGGTGTTATAGCGATAAGAAAGCTGTCAACAGATGCAACACTGCTCCCTGATATCAAGAAAGTCCTGAATTTGCGACAGAGTCGTGCCATCAGTACGATAAGAGACCAACTGTTCGTCAACTGCCACATCGTAAGTTATTATTACTTGTTTTGAATCTAGAAGCTGGTTGGATTCATCTCCGAGTGGGCAGGTTTTCCCATTGGGGATAATGGTGATGAGGGTGGTATTTGTGATTAAGAGCATTACATTGTAGTTTCCCCTTGTCTACCATAGAGACAACGAACCATCACCACTGTCTTGATGGAATTGTAACCTAACACTCCGGATTTAGTGGAGAAGTGCGTGGCCCGTAACTGTCCCTTCAAGGAAACTTTGTCGGTACAATCCTACAACAAAAAGCAATAGAATCTCCATGAAATTTCTCCCTTCTTACATTTTTATTCAACCTTAAACAAAATATATTATTTAGCATTCAAATAATGGAAAGGTAATAAAATGTTTTAATTACAATTTTCTCGTTTTCTCAAAAACAACATACCGATAACGGTTTAAGCATACCGAACGATTCTGAGACTCTTGAACCTTTATAACATACCTCATTCATTGCGCCCTCTCCGCGAAAATTTCTTGTGATAACAATAAAAGCGATCCATGTCTGAAAACCTACACTGAAATACTTTTTTGGAAATGTGTGCAGCATAATAAATAGTTGTCACAAGTTACTTTAGGCATGAGAAGTAAAATACGATGATGTAAGGATATATCTTACATAGTTAAACTGAGATGCGAAACATCAAACTACTTCTCCAAGACAGATAAGAAGTATTCTCAATTTTCACTAAAATTTGAAAGGATGTTTTCGGAGATGCTTTAAAAAAACAAACAAAAAAGATTGTGATCCTTACGTATATTCTATCTCTCAGAGTAAAAGTAAAACTGGTATTTCAGGGTGAAGGATCTTTACGGAACATATTCTGCATACTTAACCGATGCACTTGGAAAGTTCCAATGACATTGGACGGTATATTTGCTTACATCCTATCAATATTCGTAGGAAACAATATTTTCCTCAATCATATAAATGCAAAGAGGTGGACGTAATAATTCAGAATTGTATTAACAGTGGTTTGTTCATTTTTCTGTATTTTTAAAGGGTTGTGTTTCAGTGCAAATTAATATTATCAGGAATAATAATAATAATAATAATAATAATAATAATAATAATATATCTATATTAAGTGGCGAGGCTCAAGCCATCGGGTCTGCTCTTCCGCCTGACCCCTATTTACACACATACAAAACGTAGGATACATTATTACATTACATACGTACAATAATACAAAATAATAAAACATTCATTCATAAATGAATGACGGCTTAGTACCGAACACAGATAATACAAAAACTTCAAAGCTAAATGACACTAAATTATAAAATTATACATATCGAAAAAATACATAAGAAAAGTTACATCAGATAGTCCATATAATAGAATTTAAATGTAGTATAGCTATGTAATGCATTTTAGTTTTGACGCAAACATTGATATATCCCATCTGTTATTTAATGTGGCCTAATGAAATATAAAAACTTAATGAATTATTGACTCTAATATCTCCTATAAATGTGGTTATTGTGGTACATTACTATACAGACTAAATGAAACATCATTTTAAAGATACAAACATTTTAATAATATATTTCTCGCTAAATATACAAAATTAGAAATTGAATCTTTTTTAAGAAACAAAATAGAATTTTCTGATTTAACTATGACATTTACTGAAAGTAGTTTGAATTGTTTTCAATTAATATTTATTTGCCCATATGTGAGCGTGAGAGAGCGTAATTGCAAACTAAACGCAATATGTTATTTTGCAATCTAGTAGCAATGGAAGATTCTACTAGTTCTTGAAAACTTCAACGGTTTCCCACAATTGTTGATCAAACAGCTTATATAAACAACGAAATGGTGTGGATATGAGTGGAGTTCCACTCTAAGAAAAAATAGTTGGTTGATGACTAATATTGAAAACATGCAAAATACAGGAGTATTTCAGCCTTCATCATTTAATAATTTGTCACGTTTACGACTAATATTGTAGAACATTTCTTCGACACAACGATCTCCTTTCAGATATTCCCTATTTATTTTTTACTTTTTAGTACAATATTTCGACATTTGGATCGACTTCAGGTACAATTGATATTCATAACTTTTTTAAACATACCTATATGACGAGAATAAAATAACAGTATTATGCAAATTTATAAGTAAATAATTTATAACAGATGATCATACACATTTGATAGCTTTTATGTATCCGTTCGTAAATTTATACAGTTTACGGTAGATTTAATAATTAAATAAATATGTATATTTAAGTTGAATAAATTCAATAAATTCGTTTCCCCTTTCATTATATACTCTCATAAAAACAAGTAGAAACTGACTTATTTATGTACGGGGAATAATGTCCAGGGGAAACGATCCATCAATTGTATGTTAGTTAGAAAGCTGTGAAAGGAAGGGAGTAGGAGCGCGGGCAGCCGTAGCGTTGGGGAACCCCGCGAACAGAGAAGAACGGGCGCTAATGACTCCAGTAGTTAGCAAGCCTTCTGAAATACAAGCGGTACGTGAGCGTCCCGGCGTTTCGTCACGGCCATGGCGAACCGCGCCGCATCGCGCCGTCTGACGCCAACTCCGTCGCCGACTGTCATTCCTTCCACAGACGCTTGCATCGCCGGCGTAAAACTTGCTCTGGCTCTAACATGCTACTACTTTTTTATAAGTGGGGTAATCCGAATGCACATGCCACAACACGGAACATGCTATTTGTTTGCGCGGTGTAATAAAGCTACATCTTCTGCAAATAAATTTTTAGAAAGATACAACGGGAAAAAATTAATTGCAACTACTGGGGAAAAGTGACAGGTCAATTTAAACTACACTTCTCCCTGAGAAACATAAAACTACACCAGAGTGAATAAATTCCCTAAGTTTGCAATTTTATATGGTTTATTAATGTTCACGATTAGTTCTAGAATTAGTTTGTTCACGTAGGATTAGATGACGTTGAAGAAAATATCAATAGAATATCAAATGTGATTCAAAGAGAGTCTTTTTTTAAAGAAGTATCTATGGAATAGGGTCAATGAGTACTCACAAAACGTTTAATTTTTCTTTTTTTATAGCTGTCAATTTATTCATCAGTAAAATTATGATTACTTTATAATCATTTAAGATTGATGTCAGTAACTAAATGATGAATACAGGATTCATGTGAATTTACCTCGCAAAAAAATCTGCAAATCATTATGACATTTTTGAGGACTAAGTTTGAAAATTATATCTCAAATTTGTACTTGATGAAACTGTAGAGTAAAAATACTAATGACGATTTAGCTCGTACCCTAGAAAATCCAACTAACACAATGACAGGTATTCTGAAATTAAAACCATAATTGAAGATAATACACCATCATACATAATAGTAGTTATTCGAGATCGTATGAAAATATCTATAATGCAACAAGAATTCATTTCCCCGCGAAAGTAAAATGTCACCGGGAACTTCCAACAGTCGTCAGGTAGCGTGAATACTTCACTCTTTAGACAGTCCTAAAGCTCTGAAGGTATTGCAATAGACTGTTCCGCCTCATCGTTAAGCCGCAGGGGATTCGACGGTCGTAAAAGGACGATTATATCCGTTGGGTGGTAGCCTTTGTCGGTATCCAAACGTATTTCCTGCGCAGCACCTTATGAAGTTATTCCGGTAAGAGCTTCGACACCAAAACCATAAGGAATGGGCTGTAGGCGTCAGGGGTCCGAAAGCAACAGGAAGAAGAGATGACGGAGAATAAAGTTAAGCAAAGACTGAGGAAGAGTGGTTTCAGATATTTCATAATCGACGCATTGCTCAATATCCAAATGGACACTCCCTACAACAGTAAGAAAAAGGATTGCTTCAGTATTATACATGAATATTTACTGAGGGTATAAAATATACATTTTTATTATTTATTATTACTTGAGTTTCATTTATTACCTAAGTGCATATCACACGTAGGTTGGCGTGTAAAAGTGAAACGTTAACCACGATACATTAAACTCATTGAGATCAATACCAATGAGTTTTATTCCGCAACTGTAAAATTTCACAAAACTTAAGTTCTAATTGAACTGGGAGACATCCGAAATATTGTCTCAAATTCTTATATAAAGGATCAAGTATCAAGCTTTCAATTCTCTTCACATATTCATACGATCGTGTAATTATTTCTACGAGTAGGTCAACATTAGAAATAAATACTAGGATGAAAGAATGGGTGCATATTAACACACAAAGTTTCAGAAGGTTCATAATCTGCTAAATGATTTTTAATCGAGTATATCAAAGTTTCAGGTCAAAGATATTTGTCGAGCGCTCGAGGATATTTGTCGAGCGCTCAGCTGACTCTCGCAGAACACGACAAAAGTCTCATCGGTGAGCAATGAGCAGGAGTCTGGAAAGTCATTAGGTTTGATGCAGCAGTCGATAATAATATGCGGTTAAGGCACGCGGGTCACCAAACCGATGGCGTAAGGAACATTCGCCACGGGGTCACGCCAGAGGTTCATAGCCGTACGTCAACCAATAAGGGAGAGCGTGGAGCTTCATAAAACCCTGTTATGTCTTCATTGCACGAGCATAAGGCTGCCGCGGAAGATAAAACAAGAAAGAGGATGGCAGACCAACAAGAAAGGAAATTTTGATTCAACGGGATAAGAAAAACTGCTAAATAGCTTAGTTTCCACGAGGTTACTAGTTCTCGAATTTTATTATGTTGCGTACCTAACTAAATCGAAAATTCCATTGCGATGACTAAGGAGAAACTTTCAAAACAATTCACTATATTCTACAAATTCTCTAATTAAAATAAAAAATTCAGGAAATAAAGTTATAAAAATTCCGTATTTAATGGTAATACTTGTGAAAAGAAACTACATCAGGTCTCTCATGCAACAAATACAACAAAATTTATTTTCTTAAGTAACATGTTCAATATGCAGGGGTACGCACGTGGCACATGCTTCAGTTTTAATCACTTAAATACTTAATACAATACGCCATATCACAAGTTCCTTGTCTACCTTGCATTAAAGTCACCATGACATGAACTCCTTACCCTGGAACTGTTCACGAAAAGGGATTAAGTAGTAAGGCATCCAATTCCATGTAAATTATGTAAAATAACACGTATACATAAACTTTTGTGGTATTCCTTACACGACTTCTTATTCACATTGATGTTTGCAGAGTAAGACTGGAGGAAATATTATGTCATAAAAATGAATTAGGGAGAAAAATTTCGAGAATACACGACCGGAAAGATCATCCTACTGCGATAGTAAAATGGGAAATAAAACAGTATTCATTATGCACTATTAAGCAAAATTCGTAAATATCCTCAAAGATATTTTTTTTAAATTATTTATTTAAGTACCAGAGAATCTTTCAACATGATAAGTATGTCAAAATTTAAACATGATCGATAACTTCTGGTTCCAGATGATGAAAAACAGGAATTAATTCTCCAAGTACATTTAAAGAAATAATGGAATGATTTTCTTTCAAAAAGAAAACTAAATGTTTTACAGCTGGAGTCACCAAAATTTCGAACTCATGGATCCCCACAAATGTCGTAATTTTTTATCCTGCGTTCAACTAACATTATATTCTAAAAGGTAAATAGTGGTCAGAGGACTTCTGTTTTACTGATACGAAATTCATATAATATATAGTTATAGAATAATTATAGTATATAGAATTAATTCAAAATTATAAATATCATTCAGAACATAAAACCCAGAACATAAGTATGGATTGTAAAACGAACCAGACCGAAGTCCCTAAAAATTTCTCGTTGACCAGTGCGGTCCACAGAACGACACGAAGACCGCTGTTTTAGAGTTAAAAGGTAAATTCTTCGTGTTTCCTCAGTTGTAATAATGTGAAATGAGTGTAACCTATTAATAGTATAATAAAGCAAATGACTCTGCCGTCAGGCTGTACTAACAGGTGTAACGCAGTACTGAGGCTAGTCTTCTTATCGCGAGGTCAAGCGCAATGTAGTAGCGTCAGCCGGGCACGTTCTCAACAACTCCTGTGCCGCCGCTGTAAATCAGCATGAGACATATGCACGAAACTGACGCTCTCAATCTACTTCAAGCTTATTTATGACCTAAAAACAAGAAATAGGGTCGTTAAAGTAGACTTGCACGGCCATCGTCATTCAACTCACAAGCACCGTGGAAGCTTCTGGACAGATCGATGTATGTTCGTCGTGTCTTGTTTTCTACACGATCTTCATGGGTGGCAGATAATCATCATACACAATTTGAAAACATATTTATCCCATTGCCTCTGGATATACTTCGAGTCAATTAACATAGAATAGAATCGCGTTTAAAGAATATTCTTTCATGCATATTTTTTGTACTTGTTCTGCAAGCAATTTTCTTCTAGCAAGTTAGTATAATCGTCAGCGTCGGCTACTTCCCATAAATCGTCACATAAGTGTATGCACTAGTAAAAACTAAAATTTAAAGTATCCATTATGACTTCAAAATCGGTTCATACAAATGTGTTGTGTAGAATTCGTATACATAACACTTCAGAGCGGCGTATTATGCAAAGTCTAGTACATAGTAATTTAGGTACAAATAATATGTACTAATTTTTATCATATCATAAAAGATATAATTAAATGTTTCCAATAGAGCTTATCATTTCTCTGGCCTAAATGTCTGCATGATTGCGATTTTCTTAGAAACCAGCTCCCGAACAACTTTTGTTAAGTGAATCCCTTTCACGAGGCATTTAGTAGGATTAGTAACACACATGATTAATGTGCAGAAACGTAAGTCCCTTAAATGACTCAGAGTATACACACAATACAGTTTTTATGTAAATAGGAGAAGGAATGCGATGGATAAGGAAACAAATTGAACTTGGGATAACAAATATTCTTGGATGACGTATTTCGGGGTAATTGCGAAACAAACAGCAGTAAAAAGCCCACCTGTGTCGTAAAACAAGCGGAAGAAAAGTAGGAGAAAACAAACGCACCAATGACATTAAAGCACTTGTAACTTGTATCAATTCAACAAAAGTAAGATATCTACACATCGTCTCTCGAATTCTTTATCCTTCCGAAAGTGGCGTATTGTATAGCACTCAAGAAGTCCCATCTTTTCTTTAATAAGTAAATATCTGACCAGGAACGAGAGGAAGAAAAAATACTTTACTAACGTGAGATACCGAGATACTAGCGAAATCGGATCGTCGCTATCGCCACTATCATCGATTTGACAGGTGGTCTTTTGTAACTGACGTTTCCTGCATTGGTCCAGGGTTTATACCGGAGAAGTGTCCAAAATAACGGATAGCGATCCTTCCTTCCCCTCTCTTCCCTTCCATATTGCCCTTTTCTGTCACAAAACGCGTGTGCATAGTGGGTATGGAGAGAGCTAGCTACGGAAAACGCAGATTTCGAAACCAAATTCTCAGGATAAAAGGTAGTAGTAGTAGTAGTAGTAATAATAATAATAATAGAATAATAATAATTATAATAATAATAGAATAATAATAATAATTATTATTATAATAATAGAATAATAATAATAATAAACAGAACTATAACTGACCAGATTTGGAGTCTCACTGGAAAAAATACAGGGTTTCCTTCAAAATAGATATAGCAATACCTAACAACAATGTTTGCTGACACAGGCTGCAGAGAAAGTAAACACACATGGTGAGACTTCTATTAACGGACACTTTTCAATACCGGACATTTCTCTACAGTACACTTTTTCACTCTGCATCATTTTATTCTACGTTGACCTCACCCTTCCAATGGTGGACACTTCTGAATAGCGGACAAATTTTAAGGTCCCATGAGTGTCTCTTATAGAGAAGTTTCACTATATAACAAAGTGAAAGAGGAAATTGAAATTACGTGGAAGACGGACAAAGCTGATATAATACCTATCATTGCCTCAGCAGCTGACTTTATCTCCACATACACCTTCAAGAACCTAGAGAAATTGAATCTCCTTCGACACCTTTTCCTACGAATGCAAAAGGCAGTCATTCTTGAAACGCGTCGAACTGTCCAGAAATGTTTGTAAAAATGTTTCTATTAAACAAAGGAGGCTTCATCCAAATCATTCATATTTCTTCCACCGGGGCAAGCAATTATTTTCACTCCCTTTAATCCACATACTTAATGCAACGCGTAGCCGGTATGCGGCTCATATATCCTTCATTCTCATCACTGCCATTCCCATTTTTGTTTCAAAAGAAGACGATGTTTCCACATCATTCTCACTATTGTAATATCAGTAGCTCGGGATTCCTTTCCGCGCCCAGTGTTAAGTAACAGTAGAGGGCGATGTAGCAGAAACTGGAATTAATCGATACGCTGGAAACCAGCCATCTCGTAACATATATACGTCGCGCATATCGATAAAATAAACAAGCCAAAGGCCAGGAAGAACGCAGACTAGTAAGTGTAATTGCGTCATACACACTTGAAGGACGCAGGTAACAAGTGTACTAAAGGAACCATACATAACACGTCTTACAGCAATACCCTCAATTAATCTAGCGTATTATTCTAAGTTCTGTAAGTTCATTGAGGGTCAATTACAGAAGTGAACTTGTCAGAAGTTAGCGTAACACAGATGTAGTATCACAATTTATGGTTATACGTTCGCATAGCACTCATTTCAGTTAGTGTTTTTTTTATTCCGTTCCATGTCAAGATAAGTATCGCATACTAAGTCTACTTTTATTCTCCTCCCGAGTTTTTTCTTCTGCTCAGTTATTATTTATCTTCGGTAATCGGCGGGCAGTCGGGCCGGCGGCGAGACCACGCCCGACTTATCCAGACCGCCATCAGCCGGTGAGTGTTCAATGTCGCGCAGCGGTCACTCGACCGCCTTCCGCGCCGCCCACATTACCTCCTAGTCAATCCTTTCTCCCCACCACCACTATCCTCAATGCCCTATGGCCTTTGACAGTACTACTGCCTCCGTCGTGATTACTCCCTCTTCTCGCAGTCCTCAATACGAACTCTGATTGCTCTTCTTTTCTGTGCGGACACCACAAAATTACGATTCTTCGGCCGTGTCCTCCGTGATACACAAAACGACCAGTGACAAAAGCGGCGAAGATTCCGACCAATGGGAGAGTACGAAACGAACACTACCGTCGAAGTATATATTCGGAGAGCACTCCCATTGGTTAGAATCTTCGTCACTGAAGATACTGCCTTCATTAATGTGGAGCGACATCTGAATCTACGAGTCGCGATCCACTGTTGGTTCACGTTCAGTTGTAAGCGTTAAAAAGCACGAGATAAAACGAGGAACTGTCAAAATATTCTGATGATTCTGCACAGTCGTAACACAGGAGCGTACGTGCTCGATACACATAATCAGATTCACAACTTTTGTGTCCTAATGTGTGCATACTGTTCATAAAATACATAAATTCAATTCAAGGATTGTATGTCCATTGTAGGTATTGACCCACGGGCTCACAGTACCGTGCTGATGAACTAACTTTTTTTCATTTGGAATATTAAACCATTGGTTCGTAATATCGTTATCTTTGTTATCTTGTAATTGTTATTTCAAGGTATTATATATCATAGTCTTCGCTAAAGATAGAAAAACTGCCATGCAGGTTGTCGGTCAATCCTATTCTTTTGAGGACACTTTCCAATTGTTCGGCGCTAATCCGGATGTTCATCTGTATCCGATCTCCCTCTACTGAAATTCTCTGAAATCTCCGTATAATTAATCACTAATCGTACATTGCTAAGTGACACCATTTTTCTCGTCTTTAGCACGTAATTAAAACAAAAACTGAATCACGCTTCCCGTACGTAACGTCGTGTGCTTCAAATTTTGTTTCATTCACATGCCAATGACGAGAAAATGGATTGTTACTCATTAATTGAACATAAGTTGTTAATTTTACTGCAAAATGAACAAGGAAATAGTGCTTCTCTTAAATGCGGTAGGAGGAGATAGCATACAGCAAGCATTTGAGTCTCAACTCCGAAAAGGAATACCGTAAAATAGAAATATCCAATAGAGAAACATCGTATAGAGCAGATTAAAATAGGCCGACTACATCAGCGGCAGTTTTTCTATCTTTGACGTAGACTTTTCTCCCGGTTCTCTTAAATCCGGATGCTAAAAGCTACCTGCAGCAGCGCCAGCGTCGCGGAGCGACCCTCGCGTAGTGTACCACTGACACGCGTTTTCACTCCAGTAGCTGCGCCGGCGCCGGTCACGACCTGTAGAACCCGCGAGGGGGAAAGCCAGAAAGGCAGAAGTGCTCGAGGCAGTCGAGGTGGGCGCGCCCTCCACAACCAACACCAGAGGCCACTTTCGCGTGCAGAACACTCGTCGAGAGACAATGCCATTCACGTCAGCACCACTCCTCAGCAACGATTTAATCACGTCCACTCAATGAATACCTCGCTCATTAAGGTTTTTACTTACTGAAACCAAAGGAATAACTCGCACAGTGACACAAGGAAAAGTATTAAAGGAGAGTGAACGTGTCAACTTCCAGGACAATGCTGAAACCCCCCCCCCCACTAACTTCGGTTGAATATCGCGAAATATTGGTCTGTCCAAACATTCCGAGGCAAAAGTATGTTCCAAAATACACATAATGTTCCACAATCCGCATTACTTTTGCGAATTACAATACCCACGCAAACAATAAAAAAGGGTATTTGTTTATTTATGTACCATCTTGTCTTCCAATGCTCTCACGCGGCATGCGGCATTACTGGGAAACCGTTTAAGAACTGACGAAATATTTTCAATAGAAACATAGAAGAAATAGTACATTGCTGAAATTGAAGAAAATTTCAGTTCAGAATTCAGAAAAGTATCTCTGCAATAGTACCAGATTAATGGCAATTTATATATTTATTAATTATTTATTTAATGTCTTATTTTATGATATGGCGAAGTCCAGGTCATCAGGCCTGCTCTCCCATCTAACAATATGATTAGAGCGGAGGAATAGGAGAGATGAGATGTCGGGTTTCCGGGGAATGTAAGGTACCGAACCGACATTGGTCGGGAGTATGTGAGAGAAACCCCAGCTAATGACCTCATCCAATTCGGCCAAGCGCGGAAATAAACTCTAAATCTTCCGCTCAACAGTGCGCAAGGAGCGAAGACGCTACCACGTCACTTCAATCGATTATAACAGAAACAAGTGGTTCATAAAAAGAAACCTTTCAGAAATAAGATATAGTGAAATCTGGCAGAACGACTACGGTTAAGTCTTTTAATATAGAAATGATGTATAATGTAGAGTATAAAAACAATACTTGTACTTTCGTGAGACGGACCCCGGACTGTTCGAAAATTACAAGTCTTGCGTGGTTGAATATTTGTTATTTTTGACGCAATAACTTCTATTGGGAAGAAATCTATGGTAGTTTCGCAATTTATAGCAGAGAAGCGCCATTAAATTTCTCTGTCAGCAATGATGAAAATTTTGTATCTTCCAAAACTCAAACCTAAGTATGTGAAACAGGCGCTAAACCATGTTATAATAATTATGTTTCACATGTTGTTATGATGATGATAATAATAATAATAATAAAATGTTTCGATTTGTGTCGAGACAGACCAAGATCAGCTCTTCAGCCGTAACATTTTGGTAAAATATTACATACTATGAACATACTCATCTGAGGTCTCGATACATAAACTGCATAGTACGTGTTATCACCAAGGTCTATGTATCGAAAACTCAGGGGAACATCGCACTTGTAACATACAGTGCGGGATAATTACTCGGAATCTACACTACGGGGTGGCCTATTGAAATTACAGCATTTTGAGCATGAAAAAATCCTCCCGATTGTGCCGCGACATTTCACTCCATGCAACTCATTCTGGTTTTGCTATTTTCGTTCGTTGTCCTTCAAATTGGAAGATAAATATTACACTTATCGATAATATAAGAAACATTTCAACATAACAATTTGCGCGAAAATTACTTAACTCACAAGTATATCTCATTTTCTAAGCGACTTGATACCTTCATGATAGGGAGCCGAACGTACCGACTACACACAAAGAGACAAACCAAAATCAAAGTTTTTAATCATGTTATAATATCATGCAATTATGGGACTCTTTCATTTGTTAGAATTTAAAGTTATGACGTTCCTGCTAATTTGAAACTACTTTTGACTAGAGTTTATATGGATACAATACCATGTTCCGCACTTTGAACTTTTTCTTAATGTGAAGTATTTTCCACTCCTTCCAAGATCACGAACTGAATAGAGTATTTTCCTGAAATAAAATCTCGTATATTAATGGTATGAGTCATTTAGTTCTCTCAACCTATATTACCAAGTCAGTAGTTCGGAAAATCTCTAAAAGCAAACAGTACTTTAATATACATTAAATAAGGACACATCGTATTGTGATTTTGATCTGAGATTTGAGACACAGATTCACTACCTATTTTCCTCAACTCCTTAAACTCTGTCATAACTAACATAAATTTATGTTCCAGAAAAATAAAATGGAGTGTTGTGCAGTATTATTTCCAAGAAAGTATGCATCAAATCCATAGTTTGGCATGTCATTTTACGGTAATATTCCTAGGAACCGCCAGCGACATCAGCATCGTCAGTTTCTAATTTATTTCTTCACTCGCGAATTTGAGAAGAAGATTCGAAGCAATATCTGTCGCGAGTGTTCCATGACCGCGACAGTTTGCCCGGAGTCTGGTCATCACATGGTAGTAACGTTCCACGTTCGATGCTTATTGCTCAGTCGGAAGAGCTTCAGGATCGCGGGAGGGTCGCATACAATGAATGGGATGGTACGACGGTTCTTGACCTAATATGAGAGTGTTTGTTTGCCATGCCTGTAACTGTATGTATGATTAAGAGTTCCGTACCACTGTTCTTGGTTTTATGGTTAAAATAGAATTTGGTTACTCGATTTATACCAAATGGAAGAGCAAGCTTTACTAAGCCTACTTACGAAATTTGGGGTAATTTGGTACATTAGAGCCCAAACAATAAATAAATTAATACCAAATACGAGACTTTAATAAACGGGTTTCTACAGAAAAGGGGCAATTAATGATGTAATCGGATAAATAATTAATGACTAAACAGATTATCAAGTATAAAGTGAAGATTTCAAAACGATGTTGCCAGAGGATACGAAGATATGATTTTTGAGCTAAATACGATGCTATTGACTCACATGTGAGCACAAGGAAATGCAAAATATAAGGAAACTACACAATCTGCAGCATATAGTTTTCAGGCAATAGAATGCCAACGAGTAGACAGAAGCTGCTTTGGGTAATAAACCCGCTAAATAAGACGCAGTGGCATGAATTTGGCTAAAAGAACAGTACATAAATGAGATATGCGAACGGCCATCATAAGAACGGAATACAAATAAACAAGGAATTCTTTCACCTGTCTTTCTCAATTAGTTGGTGCAACTACCGCCAGGGATTGGCTACTGCGGGATATCGTCTTTGACAGTATTGGTTTCAAGTCCTCGTTACACAATAAAAAACACAGAAAACTAGAAACCAGATCTGCACGAAGTTAAGTGGACATATATTTTCCTCTCGAGAAACTCTTGCTACGTTTTTATGAAGTTCGCAGTTTGATTGCATCGCTCTGGCAAGTATTTAAGAAGTGATATTTGCATATTTTACTACCCTTGGGGGGTGGAGCGTAATTTGTAAGGTTTGGTCTGCTAATTTCAAAAAATAAAATAAAAAGGGCGTTTAAAATCTAAATTTCCGTACATCTTACCAAATAATGTTGATATCAACCATTAATCCAGAGAAAACCGTGAACCTTGTCGTCAAAAACTACCGCGGTCAGAGAAGACACATAAAGGGAGAAATTACCACGTAGCTGGAATGTTTGTGTTTTGCACATACATTCCTGAAAACCGACAGGTTCAGAGATTTTGCCATCGCTATTTGTAATCCCTATATATATATATATATATATATATATATACAAGATGAACACTGGCCACTCTATTTGTTCAGTGAATAAATCACATTGATTAGTATACTCAGAGTCTGTTACACAAAGAGAAAAATTTCTTTACTTCCACATGAACTCGGAATTTGTATAAGAAACTTCAAAGATTGTCCATTTCTTTTCATAACAATCTAAAGAAATGGACAATGAGGTAGTTCACGTGGTGAACAATGATGTGAACACCAGAGGTGCGTTCCTCTGGAACGAAACCAATGGAACGAGTCGGTACTGCGAGGGGTTGTCACTTTCAAATGCATGTTCTCTCATGTTGGGCGTGTTGACGCGACATTCATAGCTATTCTATAATTTGGAACTAACAATACGTCAAGAAATTTAACTTTGAGGAATATAACTCACTTGGGAGAATGTAATGGTTTTTTTGGATTCAGAAATGAAATGGATCGATGCAAATAAAAATTGAATAATTCCTTATCAATAACATTATTCCTTAGTCACAAGTATAAAAAATGACTCAATTCCGTATCGCGAGAAAACGGCAATATTTCTTAAAAACCCATTAAAGAAAGGAAATTTTCTCGCTTTAACTAACTTTTGCTTTATCTACCCTAGCATAAGACGCGAAAATTCTGTTCCGGAAAATATAGGAAGCCTCTCACTCCAGCCGGTATCTGTCTGTCTACACTCCACGCCTCCTCTCCTCGGGTTGTGGGGTGTGCACCCTCCTTACCCTGTCGACATCCAACGCATTCCTCTCGGCACAATATGTCCCTCTCACTCAACCCAGACCTGTCACTCTCATAAACACTTCAAGAAAGACGAGAGGTTTATTGATGGGACGAGAGAAGAAAACGCACAATACGACGGAGTCTTTCCTATAGCGTCAGAAATAATTTGTAATCACGTAGTCATGTTACTGTAACTGTAACGAGGACATCACCAAAATGACTCACTAGATAACGGGTCAAAAATAAACTCATCTAATAACACTGATTAATATCCGAGTCAAACTATCCCACAGCAGGCCCCGTAGGTGCCCAAGGGGTTCGCGGAGGGTAGAGCTGCGCAATTATTTGACCTCGGAACTAGAAGGAGATGTGGTCAGCATCTCGCTCCGACCGGTTTGACCCCAGGTACTCATTTTACAGCAGGCTGAGTAGGCTTAGGAATCAGTCTGGATGTTGAGGTGTGATGAAAATTCCCCACCTCACGGGAGATAGGATCCCGGCCATTCAGCCAGCAACTCAGCGCTCTACCCATTGAGCCACGCCGACTTTTAACATCAGAGTATAAATAAAAAATATTTCGTGTTTTCCGATTTATTAATTGGTGTATTCAATAATAGAACAAACCGTTCTTTCTTGTTTTCTTATTGTATGTGAGTTTGGATTACCCGAATAAGTTTCTAATATGTAATTGAAAAAAGATGTGAAATATTGATAGCAATGTGAGATAATGCAGTAATAGGGCCCCCCTTCTTTTATGCCACGAGCACCTCTATTCATACCTAAACAAATACTAATCTGCACTTTATAAACTTTACTCTTGCTTCCCTGATCAAATAATAATAATAGACTACTGGGTAACCAAAACCCATTGAGAAAATGATGGATATCATGCAAACATTTCTGGGCTTCCTTCTTTCTGGTATTCGCCAAACGAATCAAATTAACTCGATGAACTGAAAAACATGTATAGTTTCACCAATCTTCATTATTTATAATAAAAGAGAAAGCTAGTCAGCATCTTCAGGCTAAGATTAAAAACAAAACAAAATTGATAGAAATAATATTACAATGATCATAATATGAATATTCAATGCAATACAAACACAAAGAAATATTTAAACGTGAAAATGTAAAAAGAAAGAAAGAAGCAAATCAGTAAACTGAACGACATATCTTGTTATTGACAAGAATATTTTGGCAAATGTGCTTGTTGCATTGGCTGGGTGCAGGGGCAGCACTTTATACCTGAGAGGAGAAAAAGTGAACGGAAACAGTCTTTGACAGGAAGGTTAAGCTCTTCTCCGGTGTTCTGGAAAATACTGTCTTTGGAAGAGGGTGGAAACAGGATTTGTTTAGTTGGAATGAATAATGGAGTAAAAGTTCTGGTATTTGTTGGTTGAGATTTATGTTAATAGTACTGTGTACGTGAATCGTTTCGTATTTAAGTCTATGGTAATATCTGTTTTCTATTTCAAGGAAGTGCGTGTTAGTGTCACTGTTGAAACTGTCCGTTGTCGAGGTAACAATTTTTAGTGAAATAGTTCCAAAAATGTTATTGAGATAAATTTACCCGATTTCTTTGTGTCGCACAAAAATCTTCAATTTGTTTTTGTGTTTTAGATTGTAGAGATTTTGTCATTTTTACGTTTATTTACATGTTAATACAGAAAAATATCTTTCATTTGAAGCATTTGAAGGAAAGAAATAGTTGTTAGGTACGTCCTAATGCCACCAGCTTTTTCAATTATTTAACATGATTTTGGAATCGAATTATTTCACGTTAATCTATCATAAAACGTCTGGATATGTAATAACAGTAATATATGATGTGCTTGGTTAATTGGGTCGTTATTAATCTCATTGTTCATGTCAATAGTCCTTTGTACACGACCTACTAGTTAGTGCCCCTTCGGAGGGTTTTTTTCTCGGCACAGGTTGGTTGGGATGTGGGGATTTCTCACACACTTTGTCCTGTGGGGATTTCTCGCTATGGGTTTCTCTCACAGATCCGTTTTCTTCTACAGGTGTACAGGAGGCAAGGTGAGTGAAGAAACGTTTCGCACAGATTATAGATTATGGAGGGGGAAATCCTTTCCCCCTCTCTATACTGTGACTGTATGAATTGTGATGGTCAGAGGTGTGTGGGTGCTCCCCGCGCTTGCGCACTATCGAACCTTGATACCGCACACCTTCCTTTGATGGATAAATTTGTCTATAAGTGAAGTGTTGTATCCATCTCTCACTGCAATGTGTTTAATGGTGTTTATTTTGTTGTCTGTCTCGAGGTAAGAGTGGAATGTGTATTATCACGTGAAAAGCTGCATGTTTGTGGATAGATGTGTGTGCTGAAGTGTTGAGAATTTGTCTGTGAATGTGGTTTTTCTGTATTGAAGACATGTCTATTGTCACTAATAGCAATGATTAGATCTAAGTAGTTTAGCATGATAAATTAAATTTGATAATGTTGCTAAAGCTCCACAATTACCAAGTAAGTAGTTTAGGGTTTTGTGTTCGCTATAGATTTCTTGTTTGGTAAATTGGATGCTTGGATATTAAGTAACTGTGTAAACTGTTCGAACGGCCTATGCGTACCACTCCATAGGGCTAGCATGTCATTAACCTATTGAAACCATTACTTTTAAGTTTTGAAGAAGAGGGTGTCCAGAATTAAAAATATTACTTTCGAAGTTGTCCATGAAACTGTCTGATAGTAATGGGAAAAGAGGGTTTCCCATGGGGAGTCCAGAATCTTGTAAAAATAATTGATCATTAAATTTAAAATAGTTGAAGTGCAAACAAACTGATGTTAAATTGAACAGTTCATTTTCAAGAACAATGGAGCAGGGCGATTAATCTAAAATGTCTGAGTATCGATTTACATACTGAACTTGGAATACCGGGGAAGAGGTTAGTGACATCAAAAGAGACAAGTTTTGCATTGGCAGGCATGATAAAGTCTTTGATACGATCTATGTCAAAACTGCTCAGGATAGAGTAATTGGGTTTAAAAGTGATGTGCTTATGTAAGTGTTTGGTAGAATTAGTGTATGACGCAACAGGTCTGATGGGAATTGAGGTTTTGTGAATTTTAGACAAATCTTCAAGTCGTGGAGGTCGGGGGCTGGAAGGGAGTGTTTTTTTTGGGGAAAGGGGATTAATCCTTGAGAAAGTCTGAGTTCATTTTTTATAGTTTTTAAATGTTTGAAGGTGAGATCTTTAGGGAGGAGAGAAATGGGATTACCTTGGATAAATTCGTGAACTTCATGATTGTAATCAGTTTTGTCCATGACTACAACTGTTTCCCTTGTCGACTTTTGTAATTATAAGATCATCGGTTTTAACTTTATCTTGAAGACTTAACCAAGGTATTATCATGTAGAGTGATCTTTTTCAAAAGCTTTGAGTGGTTTTTTGATAGATCAGCGAGTGTATGTTTGTGAGTGTCTAAGTTACGAAGTACAGAATCTAAATGGATGTAGTGATTTTTGATCTGTCATTTATTGGGAGTAACTGGCGGGGCAGATTGGAGACTTTTACTCAGGATTTCTGTTTCATGAACAGAGAACTGAGAGGAGAATGTATTCATAATGTGAGGATAAAAAGTTTGATTCTAGGGTCCAATTGGAATAGGGGAAAGCGTTTTTTGTGATATACAGTCGGTTCAGTTTACTGACCCGCTTCTGATTTGTTGTGATAGAAATCTTGAAAACACGACTCTTCACGGTATCTTGTAAAGTTTCCTACTCGACTGGATGAAGTCTGTGAGATATGATGAAGTGTGAGTCTGTCTTGTTGCAGTCTATACAGCTTAAGAGTAATGTTGTCTCTGGTTTTCTATCATGTTTTTAGTTCTCACTAAATCCAAATTATTGCACCTTTGACTACAGCTTTATTAGCACTTTTTTATGACTTACATGCACGCAATTTCACAAAAGACGGACACACATTTTTCTTTAGATAAACATTTGTTTTTTAAATGCATAAGTTAGAAAAATAAAACTTGAGTGACTGTCTGAAGAAGAAATTCACCAACGTGTCTTGAATGGCCGTAGAGAAATAAATAGTTGGCAGTATATAGAATGGTATATGAAGATCAATATATTGAAAAAAAATTATTAGTTCACCAATCTTTATCATTTATAATAATAAAACAAGTATTTTTGCTGAAGTACTCAGCATCTCCAGGATTTCGCGTTCATTATAAATAATAAAGATTGGAGAAACTTTACATTTTTTTTTTCAATTTACTGATCGTCATATGCCAATCAATATGTTGGCAACTATCCATCAAAATCAACTAAACACTCAGACATTGAAATTTCTCGTAATTCTTAACAGTTTCCTTTTCAATTTGGAAGCTGAACACCCGGGAGACGTTATCCCTCAAATGAATTATTATGCATCCTTGACGAAAAATTGTTATGGTTCAATATATCATAGCGTTCCACCTGCTTGCTATCCTGTACTGCACCCACATTTCGCTTCTGTACTTGCCTAAACACATTTCCGTTCCTCTATCTAACCTAACATCCATATGGATTGGTTACCTTCAAACAGTCAAACTATGACTCATTCACGCATTCATTTTCTGTTCATTTACAGGTATTCTCTTCCTGCTTATTCATTCATTAATATCACATCATCCGCGTCTCGCTTTCCTCACTATTATTTACTTCCCCAATATCTCAAAACCTCACTAGCCATATCCTTGGTTCTTTTTCGAGCCGACGTCCCTGTGTCCAGGATTTATGACAGATACGACTGTCTCGCACCAGAAATCCCTTCCTTTCTCTGAATTTGGATCTAGCAACCAACACTAGGGTACTCTCATCCAATGTTTTCTCCGTGCGCTAGGAGAGTGAGGGTTACGTCATTGTTGGGTGTGAACAAAATGGCACCTTAGTGACAACACCGTGGTATATCAGTCGTGTTTTGACTGTTGAAGGATTATTACGCAACACGTTTCTTGTAGAGCGGCTTATTCCTGTTCGTGACGATCTTACGTGAAAGGTCAATGTTTGAAAGTGCATTCGAAGAGTAAGTATCGGGCCTCCTGAAAAATCACAGATATTGAGTTACGTCGCTGTTGCAAATGAACAATGTATTATCCCCATGAAGAAGAGACAAATTGTCGCATGTTTTACAAAATTAATGATGCCCACAGTCCTTATACTCTAGAAACACCTCTAGGGTCCCGGAAAATCAGAAAATGACTGAGTGAATGGCGAAGGACGGAAATTGTAGTTCTTAATAATAATAATAATAATAAATTTATTGTCAAAAACAGTACACTTATATTTCAAATGTGTCTTGGTGTCGTGGCATCGTGGTACGAAGAACCGAGACATCGGCCAACTTGCTGTGACCTCCTTCAGGGAACTAAAGTACACACAAGATGGCCGAAACATCGATTCATCGAACCACGAAGCATCGATTCCCGGATACCTGAGAAACATTTCCGACCGCGAAAGCCTTCCCTCTCATTATATCTATAAACTTTTCGTACCGTGCTCGATTTCGTCGCCACCTTCACAGATAGAGAATCGGCATTCGTGTGGCATCACGACTCCGTCTCTGCAGGTCCCACGTGCATCGCTCGTTATGCGTCATTCGTATGCAGCCCAGAGGCGCAGCCACCGCCTCAGACCACACAGCGCTTCCTTCCGGCGGGCCCTGAAACCCCTTCGTTGTCTTCCTGTCGTCATCTCAATGACGCGAGGACGGAAGTCGGGGTGTTCGTTCACACAAGGACATTGCCTAAGAAGGTGAACTTTGAAAGAGAATCAAAATTGTGCGGATGGTACACTAAAATTAATTACTTATTGTGAGAAGCAAACAAGTTACGCAACAGTAACATGTGCCAGGCCCTACCAGAGAGGCTCGCCATCTTTCCCCGTATGACAACAAATGAAAAATGTTGTAAAATTACAACTACCGTTCCTTTCGTTTTTATTTTTTATTAACTGAGTACAGGCAGCTTTGCTCGCGTGAATTCTGTAATATGTCTCCAATTTCATTTTTTCTCATACCCTCATTGGTATCCACTGAGAATGTTATCAATTAATCTTGGAGATTATCTTTGTATTGGATTATACCCTGAATCCCTTATTTTCACTGATGTAATTAAAGAAAAGTTTTTAGAAAACACCAATTTCCCATTTCACACCCTTAGAGGTGAATTTTTGTAAAATCCTTTCTTAGTGGACATTTTTGATAATTTTTTGTGTCACGCTCTTCCGAACACCCACCTCTAGGGGCGTTGGATACCTCATGTGGTCTGTAGGGTACATAATGTCCTTGGAAATACGATTATTCACTTCAGAATACACAATAATCGTGGTTTCGACTCTAATATCGGTCTTTTTACGTTATTTTTACGTCCCGCCCTTTCCGCCCCCACTCTAAGAATACAGCACTCAAATCTCATCTTGAACATAACGGGTAGTTGAAACATCTCGTCAACCCTAAAACCATGAATCTGATGCATTTTAATTATTTCTAAATTTCAATATTAGTTTTTAATTATTTTTATCCATACACTCATTTCCACTCCCTCACCCAAGGGGTGCGGGGGTGTATTTGTTTCATGAGAACTGAGTTCAGGTTTACACGATATCGGGATTTCACTATCAACTCAGCGATGCAGAAAATTATGAACGTCACTGATACGTCATGTTCGATATTCTGTTCATGGCATCCCCTTCGCTAAGGGTTCTGGAGTTTATACGAGCTGATTGTGAACTTTGGCCTTCAAGAATGTCACTACTAATTTTTGCGGCCCCGAAAACTAGGATCTCAACACTAATATCGGTCACTTTCGATTAACTTAACATTTCTCTCCTTCTCCTCCCCCCCTCGATGCAAAGGGTGTTTATTCCTTACAGGGAGTGATTGTGTACTTATCTGGCTATGAGGGTGTCTCTTCACTTCAACGGTCCCAAAAATGATTTATTCAACAACAATATCGGTCGTTTTGTACTATGTTTACCTGCCCTTCATTCCCATCCCTACCCCAGGGATGCTAGGGGAATATTATCTGCAATGTGGACTGATTGTGAACTTACAAAGCATCGGAGACGCTCTTATCCATATCAACGTCACCGAAATGTATGGTTTCGAATCTAGATCGATTCGAATTTTTCCATTATTTATACATGACATCCCCTTTTCACCCCTCCCTTAAGGTGCAAGGGATGTCTTACCCCCATAGTCCTTGTTGTCTTATAGTCAGTCATCTGTGTATCACTTTTGGTTGAAATATCGCCAGGCACTCTAGATTTATGGTGGGATGCATTCATAAAGCATTTCAACCCCCATTTCATCCCGTTAGGGGTATGTTTTCGTAAAATCTTTTCTTAAAGGATGTCTACACCGTAAAAGGAACCTACTTGCCAAATGTCAAGTTTATAGGCTTAGTAGTTTCTGAGATCTCGTGTTTAATCAGGTCAGTCAGGTCAGTCAGGTCAGTCAGGTCAGTCAGGTCAGTCAGGTCAGTCAGGTCAGTCAGGACAGTCATTGGTATTTCGTTTTTATATATACAGAAGATATAGTCTGACTAGACTAGAATGAGAGTGGGGATAAAATGTAGAACGTGCGACAATGAATTTGTCGACGGTAAGATTTATTTCTTCGAGGGGGAGGGTGGAACATTTAGGACCGTACAAAATTTATTTTAAGGCAAGGAGGGTAAGATTCCAGGATGTAAAATTCGTTTGAGTCAGATTTCTTCGGAGGGGAGGTAAGGTTCCAGAGGAAAAGAATCAGTTAAAATTCCGCGGTATTCATATTTACTATTATAGACAGTAATGTATCATGTTTATCATAAACTCGACAGGAAATATTAAACTCCAAACACAACAGTGAACTGTCAAAAATCGATTAAAGTCAGTAAATCAAAAGTTGTTTCACCACGTCAATTTAGGCACATTCATTCACTGATAAACAGATGGGAATACACGCAAAAAAGTAAATATTTAATAAGAGACACTTATAAAGTTTGAACAAGTTCTAATGTTAAGAATCAATGTAGGGTTAGTACGAAAAATAGAAATCATATGATGCAAACCAAAATAATTTTAATGGTCCCCATATAACATCGAGAACGTGCCCTGCTCTACATTCCCAACACAAGGTGTTGATCAGAAATTTTTCCTAAAGTATATTCAAGTTCATGCATTGTAGAGTTACGCGTAAAAATTCACTCGTTTAATTCGTATACTTCAAACACTTAATAACTAATTCGTACACTTAGAACGAAAATAAATGTTTAGCACAATGAAAGAAATCTCTGCTTTTGCTTCAACAATCTGATACCAAGTTTTTTTTTATATGTGTCGCATACAAATATTTGTCATCATCCGAAGTTCATTTTTCTGGATGGACTTCAAGAATATCTTAAGAGATGTATATGTTTTTTATCATTCAATACTTCTCTTTGAATAATAGCGAGAGATTAATGAGCAAAGAGTGCTCCGAAGCTGGGAATTACAGACGGAAAACTTCTGTAGAAATGAAAGAGAAAAATAATAATCTCAACCGCAAAACGACTAATTATTCCCACGAAATACCTACACGCCCTGAATGAAAACATTCGTGTATATCGTTCACTCTCTTGTACTCGAACAAGGGAAGACAAATTCTGAGGAATGTCTGGAGCGGGCTCCCAGAGAAGACAGTGCGACGCGCCCCAGCAGGTTGGCCGTGTAGGACCGCACGACGTGGGCGATAACAGGAGACAGGCGATAGTAACGAGGTGCTAATTAAGTTCAAATGTCAGGTGATGCGACGTGAAGGGCGGACGACGACGTCGAGACAGACGGCAACGCTGGCGGAAACGTTGGCACAGTGAGTGGCGTTCAAGAACGCTTTGAGTTTACGCGACATAACTCAAGAGATACTCATTCCCAAGGAAGAAATACAGTCAATGTAAAGAAAGGAGATTTGCGATAAAATGGTTTAATTTGCAGAAATTAAACCGACATGTATAATGTGTCCATTAAGGGTGCAAACGAGATTAAAATATCGGTTCGGTTCCAAAGTATTCACAATTAATAGTGTTTCGGCGCAATTTATTCTACAACAATCCACAACAATATTTACGTTCATAAAATATTCAATATGCATTATTATAACTTCCATTGGGGAAGAATTATCATGCCGCAACGTCCAGTGTCCCACGACATATATGGAAAAATATCCAAGTTTATTGAAGACTGCCGTGTTTTAAGTTCGTCGTGTTTGACGAATGACAGTGATATCGCAAATGAGTCATCGCTAGAGTCGCGTCAGAGTCAAACTGATTGACGATCGCGTCCGCGACAGTGACACAAGAATGACAATATTCCTCGTGCCAGGGCTTCAGTGCCTGAAGGCTAACGTGTGGAGGCCAGTGCACAGACGAGCACACGTAGGTGAAGCACGGTGCCCGGGTGGGTGATCGCTCTTTTAAGAAAATTAAAAGCGTATCGCTCTCGCCCTCAAATAACTTTCATATGCCTAAAATATGAGATCCCCAACATGCAGTTGGCGAAGGGCACACGATAAAAGTTTTATCATACATCAGAAGCCCCAAAACCTATCCGTGCTTAATATTCTCTAAAACTTTGAATAGATGCACGGGTCAAAATTATTATTTTTTGTTTATTTTTCATTTCGTATACACGTGTATTCTTAAACGAAACACGAAACAAACTAAAGGGTAGGAAATGAAACTTGTGCCTTGAGCAAAGTTCATAGCTGTTTTGCTTTTTCAATCCAGTTGGATCGTAGATTCTCCATTTCTGCTTCAGCATTTACTATCTAATAAATGGTGGCCAAATTTTCCAGTAAAATATATGATACACTCATAAATATATAAAACATAGAATATGTGAAACTCTTACGAAGTAGAGGTTCTCGGGATTCGAATGGATGGGGGAACCATAGCCTTAAAATATTATCTTCGAAAACGAGGTGTGGAGCAACCGTTCAGGCTACATTATGGTGTGACTAGCACTCCAAGCTAGCCAAATTACTGAGACGTGTAATTCGTTTCTTCACTTTTATTTTTATTGTTTTAAAACACAACGATATGAATTTTAACGAAGAAAAATAAAATTTAATTTGTATCTATCAGTTAGTAGTATAGTACAAACAAAATTCAGGAATTCCAACTCACAACATTCAGGAACTCGCCTGATTAATCTGAAATACAAATACATACACGGAAAAATCATTCGTACTTAATGATTTTAGTAAGAATGTAATAGTAAATGTAAGCGGAAATTTGAGTTGTTTCTACTAAAATTTTAGTGATGGATTCGGTGGTTTTTACCAGCCTGCTGAGTTAAAGTAAATTTTAGTAAACTAAAAGTGCGTTTTACTAAAAATGCAGTAGAAGTTACGAGGTGCACCGTGGTTCAAACAACACCCACTAGATAGCAGGTCGAATAGCTCACTCTGGCGTCACATATTGGAGTCCCATCTTGATGGCAGTTGTGTGAAGCGTTTTGGTTCCGTGTATCCAACGTGTGGTAAAGTGCATGTGTTGTACGCGTTCAGACGCGTAATAAGTGTTGTGTTGCTGGATGCAAGGGAAATTATTCAACTGACGAGTACGTGATGTCTGTAATTTCCCGAACGACAAAGACGAGAGAAGAAAATGTGTCTGCCATATGCAGAGAGAATTTCGCCCCATCACACAGTTCACTGGTGAGCGTGGTTTTGTGAGGTTAAGGTGCACATTGGAATATTAAAGTAAATCTACTTTTAACGTATTATTTATTCATTACAGGATTGTCATCGACATTTCGCTGAACACGATATCGTGTGTGAATCCAGTATCGTAGGTAGGAAAACTACGGAGAAATTAACTGTGCAATAAAACAACACTGTTAGAAAGCACGGATGTTCCTGTTATTGTGCCGCCGCCTTGCCCGGTGTATCTTTCGAGATCCAGTGTATCTTTATTTGATTAACTTTCTAATTATATAAATTATAAATATGAAGATTATTTCTAACAATTCATTACAAATCCTGTCAAATTTCTTATTTCTGCGGTTCTAGTAAATTTTACTAAACAATGCAGAATTTCTTGTTACTATCACCAGTAAAAGTTACCAGTAAGAATTACCAGTATGAGTTACTATAGGTCTAGTAAATTTTACCAAACCGAATGAAACTTAAGTAAATGAGGTTACATTGCTACATCTAGGAGTTTAGTAATTTTTACTACACTTCTGCCTACTAGACTGTTTGTCGCATTTCACTAAACTTTTGGTTGGTTCATATTTTACTAGACGGTTTAGTTACAAAAACTAGAGATGTAGTAGAATTAACTAAAGTGTTTTCTCCGTGTAAAGCATGAAAAATATGGCGGCCAAGCTCAACGGTTTCGTGGTTTATTTATCGCAAATACTACGGAAAATTTACTACAAATCAAAGTAAACCTCTATCACTTTCGTGATTTAAAAGTTGGTCTTTTTTAAAAAACAAGTGTTTCCTCCATAAGACGCAACGTATTTCACCATGAATATTTATTACAATTATTTCATTTAAATGGCCGGAGATGTATGTATTAAAAGTTGAAATAACAATAAGTACATATTACCCAGTTTATTCATGCCTATTTAAAATATTTTAGTGATTTAATTCTACTTATACTAGTACTATCTTTATTATATATTCCTGCACAGATGAGAAATGCTTCTCATTATTTCCATCTGCCTTTAACTGTATCCCAGAAATTATTTTTTTCCTCGTAATGGGTAGCTTGGGGTACATAGATGATTAATGATAGAATTCTTCTTCGACCCAGTCTCAATCACCAGTTTATATTATAAAATTTAGGGTCAACAATATGGAGTATATAACGATAGAATTGTTCCCAAAGGTTCTCTTTATGGGATAAATAATCATATGTTCCATATAAAAGAAAAATCATTCCTTACTCTTTAATTTATTATTATTAGCTTTCAGACGCACGTGGATAGTACGTGACTAGAGATCTAAAACACTACCGAATGTTTAATATTCAATTTTCTTTCTATAATCAAAAATTCTCTTAATGGTTCGCTAGTTACGATTTCTGTGAAGTCATTCTTTACATACGAATAATGTTTTTTAATATTCATCCGTTGTAAGTTCATCCAGAAGAAATAAACATTTGAACGCAGACATTTTGCGGCAATTTCCTGGATAGGTCTGGATAGGATATTCGTTTTTCATGTTTAGTCTCGTGGATGTTTGTCTGGATACGTGCACAGCAACCGAAGTATAACGATACTAAGTACATGAAAAAGCGGAATGTCTGTTCAAATGAGTTATTTCCACTTTTTTAAAAGTATTTTTCGCTTGTTAGATTGTAGAACATAGATAATATCGAAAATAACTTTGTCATATTCAACAATTGATGTTTCTTGTTACAATACTACCCGTACTATGCCATTCTGATACAAGAAGGGCGAACTGTGTACATAACATTTCCTAGTTTTGGCTTTACCGTGTTTGAGTTGGTTACAAAAGAATATATTTTCCTTGACTGATGGTTGGTAACAAAATATTTCATATCTACTTCCTAGAATTCAATTACACGATTTTTTCGTTTCCTGAGAGATTGCGTTAGTAGCAGACACTACGTTTCAGAAAAAAATTACTATTGTCGTACGATGCAAAAAGTACACACTCAAAAATCTCAAAAGTGGGTGGTGTGGCTGCGAATACGACTCCTCCAATAAATTTTATAATCTATTTCTCTAGCAGACTAAATTTGTATCTTCAGTATACTTGGTCATTCTTGCCTTCCGGTGCGTGTGACTAACGGAAACCGCGATAACCAACGACAAACACATTCTCTCTTCATTGCGTCTTGCAGCCTAAAAGCAAGAAAAAACCTCAAGTTCGCGAAATAAGTGCCAAAAAATCATTTACACATTTCACGTAGTATCTCAGTTTCATCTGATTGTAATAGTTCTCTAGAAATTCACTGCATATTCGAGTAGTCACCACTGAAAACCAGGAGCAACTGACTGATTGTTTGTGCCCCTCCCGAATTTAAATCGCTCCCTCCATAAAAATCTTACCTGTGGCTATCGCTTAAACCCCTTCCCGCTAAATAATTTAGACTAACTAAAGGATTTTCGCGAATTTACAAATTATTCTTGTGGTTGTTAAAATATGTCGCAGTTCACTGTTAGTCTTCTAGTTAATGCTCTCAATTTTTTAGCGTTTTGGAAAACTCTTTCCCGTTGAAGGTTCTGTCCATAAATTACGTGACGCCCCGTGGGGGGAGGGTTAAAAAAAAATATCGTTCCACTCTGTTGCGGCGGGGTACGGAAGAGATAGCCTTGGTGTGACGTAACGCTAAGTTGTAATGGGAACGTTTTTATAGGACGCTTTTAATATAAAAGAATGACAGTTACCAACGTACCTATCTTATGGAGAGCGATCAATTAAGTCAGTGTAACAAAGTTAGTCTCCTCATATTCCGAAAACCAACAAAAATGTTTCTTAAGGATGGGAGAGAAGTAGAAATTGTATTTTTTTCGATATGTTATTTAAGGGCAGCCACTAATTAACGTATATTAGTGTCGATTTTGGTCGCTGATAATACAGTTTGCGCCTCTAAAATATATTCTGAAATTCCACCTTTGTGGACAGCTTCTGTTCAAGATAGTGTTTGGTTGGAAGAAGAAAATCATTTTCGAGAGCGTCAACGAGTTTGACCAAGTAAGACCGAAGTTTGGCTACTCGGAACTAGGTTCAGAGAATGTGACCTCACTCTGTACGTGTGTGTCAACACTCATTTATTAATCACACTTTCTCCTTGACCCTGATGTATCCGCTTTTGATACATTGAAAACAAAAAAACGGAATGTAGAGTACAAGGAAATGTTAATGCTTTAACTTTGATCAAATCTCTTCATAACTAAAATTCAATTTACAAAACGTAAAAAAAATATTTCTATTAATTTTTTATACTTAGTATACTGAGTCAACTTAGAACGTATTTTCTCTTATTATCCGTATGTAACGATCGGTGTGCGATTGCTTACCAGTCACTCGTCACATTGAGAGGCTGGCAGGCTGTGACGTCAATGTCACGTAACATCGAGTTGGCAGCAGCCTTTTCGAACGGGGAAATGCAGTGCAATGTTATATTAGACAACCACACGTTTCTTCAACATCTCACAAAATGACACATCGAACCTACAGCAGGTATAATTAGGCGCAACTCGTGAAAGGTATTATAAAAAGTAAACAATACTAAAAGCAAGTTACATTTTCTTCAATTTACTTCAGTAACAAAATAATCAATAAAATTTTATCGAACGAAGAGAAAAGTAATATCAGTCGATGCTTCCAATTAACTAATAAATCTGTTAAAGATCAGTCAATAAAAAAAATTACTGAGACGCGACGCTCTCGTATCTGTTGTGTAATGGACCTGAATTATTGAATTACTATACTTCTCCAATATCTCATTACTAATGTCCGATATTTTAAACCCGAATGTAAAAACGAAGGGCTTTCAAATACATTCAAAAGAACAAACCACTCAGGACATCGGTGAGAGCAACTGACACAAAAAAGTGAAATAAAAAGTCAATGAAACGTAATCTAATTGTGGTATGACAGTTTTGATTGGTACAAAATTAGTGGGGGAAAGGTGAACGCATGCCAAATTAAAGGAATGATGTTCTCCATAAAACAGAATATAAATTACGCAAATAATTTATAATTTTAATGTTCTTAACCGAATTCAACATGTTTCTCAAATTAATTTATGCTGGTTCAATTGCAAAGAGAAATATAATGTTCTTTACTCTCTGATTCACAAGAAGAATTCATTTCATATTTTTCCGGAGGTCTCGAGACAGCTAAAGAGTTAGTGGCGCTCGCACTGTAAAAAATTGCTTCAGCTCCCGTAACCTGCTTGCTTTCGACGCACCTCACATTTGACATCGATGATTTTCGCTTGGATGAAGACTCACTTGAGGACTACCATATTGCAAGTGGCACAATCTTCGCCGACCTCTTCGTTCGCCCATAAGTCTGCGCCCGCTGAGGTGGAGGCAGAGTGCGAGAGCAACAGCAGCAGCGTTCAGCGAGGAAAGTGATGGAGCGGCGGGGACAGTAGGAGGAGAGGGGAGCGCCTAGCTGCCCGAGCCCGCGACCTGCCGTGGGCGCCTCCGTTTCCAACAATGGAGCCCCGCCCCATGATCGCTCGGACCCCGCGCGTTTGCCCCTGCCCCGTCCCGCGCGATTCCATCGCGCCTCCCTCCAGTAGTTTGGCCGCTTGATTACGTGCGCCCCCGCGGCGTCTACAGCCTCCTCGGACACGCCCATCGCCGCCAGCCCCATCCTTCTCGCTCTGCACGACCACCGTCTGCCTGTCCGCCCGCCCGCCCGCCCGCCGGCCCGGTCGGTCGGTCGGCTCTTGCTCCACCACCCGTTCCACCGGTCGCGCGAAAAATCATTTTAACCTTGACAGTGAGCGGGCACTGTCTATAAAAGCAGAAAAAAGTAATGGCTGTGTAATTACTACGGGTCGCCGGTGCAGTATACCCGCGAAGCTACATATCACCAAGATAGAAACTGGCGTCGAAGGTCGGTCGACCTGTACACCGTAGACATCCCAAGCGGCGTTCGGCAGTCAAGTATTCGAAGAACGCCCGCACGAACTCTCGTGCACAGGCAGATTAAAAACATTCGTACCCTGTGGTGGTGACTCAGCACAAAGTAACCAAGAAAGCGATAGTTGACTTGTTCGGTTGTGAATACATATCGTAGACTTAGCTAATATGAATATGACAGGGTGGTTACAGACATAAGGTACCGAGCATGACAGCATAATTTTTTCAAGAAATCATAGGTACATATTGAACATTTTGACAATAACAGCGAATTTTCCCAGACGACATTTTGGCCAATAAATCGGGGCGTTTTCCAGATCATTTATTATTAAGTATAAAGAAGGTAAAAAATACTGAATATATGCAAGGTAAGGTACTCCACATAATGCCCAAAGTATATAAAAATTACTATCGATTGAAAAATCATCTATTTTCTGATTATTCATTGTGTATTTGGGAAAGGTAGTAATAATATAATAATGTATTTTGACCAGGCGAACCTATTTCTGGTTATGGCAATAACATATTACCTATCCATAAAACGAGCGAAGTAGCACCTTAAAATGAAACTTGATGACACAAGCCTGCCATGCAGCAACGTTTTGTTCCAGGCCACAACACTGAGGAATTTCATTTACTGTGGAAAAGACATTTCCGGTCTATGGAAATAGGATCTTTTGACAACCATAATATAAAAGCTAATTCCATTCTAGCGAGAAAATTAATCGTCTTAAACCAAGGAAGTTTACGTATAAGTGTTACCGTTAACGAATAAGTGTTAATGTATTCCCCCTTTCCACAATACCATAACGCTGTATATTTGTTGCACTCTATATGTGACCCACTTTAATGCTCTCTTGAAATATACGATAACTATCGAAAAATAAAATTACTGAAACACAACTTAAAACTCTGGAATGGTAGAAGATATTTGAAAAGAAGTCTCAAGACCCTACAACTTCATTTGATATTTATGCTATTTCGTTGACAAGTATGATGTTTCAAGATATGTAGAATTTTCTACCATCAGTTTCAATTTTTCCCCTCAATTGAAATCAAAAACTCTAATGGAAAGCATTCCAGATATATTTTGGATTGTAATATGCGAGGCAATACACGAACACAATACTTAGTTTTTACTGAATACCGTTAACACAGTCGCTGTTCTTGCACTATTATGATTCTTAATGCTCAAACAATGAGTCAAGTAATGTTGGTTGGTCATGCTGCTTAACTTGAACTTCCCAACAAGCAGGTATGATTTACCCGTGAATAGTTGCATGACATTTCTTACTCTATTGAATACAAATACATTTCATATTCACCCAGTCATCGATAATGCAATAATTGATATAGCCAGATAACCACATACCGTTAAAAATATGCAACCTTTTTAAAAAATACGCTAAATGCTACCGACTAGCGGGGGAAAATATTGTGCAGATGCAGATATTGTGCTGCCCGAGACTAGGATTTTGAAACGCAGGAGGAATGAAACTAAAATTTGTTGTACATCTGATGATCCAAATCCGTAAGGAAACGTGTTTTTTTTGTTTATATACTGTTGTTATTAGTGGGAAGAGTTTGTAAAGATTGTTTCGAATCTGTTGATTGTTGTCTGCTTAAACATGATGGACATTAATAATATGAAGAGAGTAGCAGACGCTAGTGTAAAATTTAAAGTTCATTATATTGATCAAATATTGCATAAAAATATAAACGAAAAATAATTCAAACAGCATACCCATAACACTAAGCACATTATTATGTTGACCTACGTATTTGAACTGCTTGTTTTCACTAACACACAATATGCGCACAAGGTCCACCAATAAATAAAGAAATATTTGTTTGCATTTTATGCCTCAGCAAAGTGAAGCAACGGAAACAACTGTTTACAAATTCATTAACACTATATACTTAAAAGTATAGTATTACATGCGACACGAAGAAACGAGTAGAGGATGCAATATTTAGCTATAGTATATTACGTACGTAAGAACATAATAAATTAATCCCAAATATACTAAGCTATTCCTGCACAATACCCTCTGGGAATGGAAGTGTTTTAAAATTACCGGCGTTTGAGATAAAGACGGTTGTTAATTACTTCAAACATAAGACATGCACAGTAATGCTAAATTACAAGAAAATAAAGTAGTGAACAGATGTACATATCACTTACGCCAGTGAGATTGTTACTGATTATCGTACACGTCTGCTCCTTCCCTATCTAGCAATTCCTTGTGCTTTCTACAGCCTTATCTACGCTTTTTACGCGGGCGAGAGTTGGCAACTCTGAAGGAGATGGTATCGCCACGGGCGCATTCCTGTGGCTGGGGATAAAGTGAGGTGAGGTCGCGTCGCCCTTCCTTTTCTTCCCCTTTCAACCCTTCATTCAATCCCTCATTGGGCTTCTGCACGCTACTCTTTCTGCCAGCACGGATTCGGACAGTTCCTAGCAACGTGGTCACCGTTATCTGAAGTAAGAAAGGTCCTCAAGGACAAGTGTTAACACAGCTTCCCCCTTCTCAAAGGAACAATTCCTGTGACATTCCACGGTCTTTCTCTTTTCACTTACGTACTGTGACAATGATTAAACTCGCCTCGAAAAGGAAGGACAACAGAGGTATATTCTCAACGGAACCAAGACAAGACAACAAAAACTGAGTCTTTTGAAAAGATAAGGCAGCAGGGTGTGCCAACATTGTTCGAAGCAATCACTCAAGCAATATTTTTCTCAAACTGAAACTTGACCACTTATTACATGTTTTGACAGATGTGCAGTCTTTTTACAATTCTCACCATTTGTGTTCCTTTTTTCGGTAGAAATAAAAGTCGTAAGAAATTTGAAACATTAAATTGTTCAATTGCATGACAAATAAATAAGATAAAGGTACATCGCTCTCATGAAATATTAAATACACGTATTCCAAAAATTTCGCTATCTGTTGTCACAAGTCTAAACATGTGACATTTTTCCCCTCCAACGGCAAACGGGCGAACCTGAAGATATAAATGAAACTTGAAAATTGTGTTTGGTTACATAACAACCTCTTGACAATTCCTGACATGTACTTCCGGCACACCAATTCAAATGACTTTCTTCGAAATTACATTAACATATGATTTGAATACAATTTATATTGAACGTTTTTGAAATATTAACGGTTTTCGAGATAAATCGAGAAACTTCCATTAGAATGTATATACTATTAAGAAGAATATAATTCCAACGGGAGAACAGGAAATTGCAAATTACAGCTCAAAATATTTAAACAGACTTAATATACACCCAAATGATTTCGCCATAAATCTACTTGACAACACTGACCATAGAAGACGCCTCAAAGGGCTCTAATGACCTCGATATTGGCGAGCCCTAAAGCCCCGATTTATAAAAAAAGAAGACTCCTCAAACACCACCATCCTCTAGATTTAGTGACTAGATTTTAACTCCATATTCTAATTTTCAGCCATGTTTGCCTAAAGTAATAGTGCTGGGTGCCGATTATATACTTTTTTTTTTACTCTTTGTGCAATATTTACCTAGTGATCAAGTGTAAGAACAAATTGTAAGCTTTATGACAATAAAGAAATCAGGATATTGGGAGCTGAATAACAGCCATCGATAAATGGTAATATAAACAACAATAAGTTTACTACTCTCGCAATTTTGCAGCCGTGTACTGCAGAATCACTATTGAAAGGAGTATATTTTCATACGAAACGATTGAGATGTCTCATTTTCTAAGACATGAATACAGTTATTAAAAAATAGCTGAAGAAATTTCGAGATAACATATGAAATTACGTTCCACTATGCTTTCTCTGAATTTATCTACGGTCACGAAATTCAGGTAAGTACAACACTTCTTAATAATTGTACTGCTCAATTCTAATCAATGTATCAACTCCAAAATTAACAGGGTAAGAATATGCGCCTAGTCGTCTTGTAGCTAATTAACAGATTTGCAATATTCCAACTTACGAGCCAGAGTAAGCATACAATAAACATGCATGGTAAATGTCGGTTAAATATACAGAGAAGGTACAGAATGCGGAGTACGAGGAAGGAATACAATTGAAAGAATGGTTGAATGGAATCTTTATGGTCACTCACCCTTGACTTCAGAAGTAAATCAGGTAAAATATCACTGGTCTCTCACCTGGAAAAAAGGAAAACTGCTATTAGTTCTATGCTAAATAGAAATCATAATTGAGTGATCTCTAAAGCATTATACAAGTCTCACACAATGAGTTAAATGAATTATAGCAAATAATATTACAAAAAAACACAGGAAAATGTATTCGGAAGTGATGAAATAACCGATACAGTTTTTAATACTGGAAATACTTGAAGTATCCGCGATCAATTTAACCCGCATAATTACTTCAAAAACTTGCTCCAATGCGAAATGACAATCTTAAGGTTTCTATTTCTTGCTGAAGTAGCATGGTTTTACACGTTTCTGGGTGTTCAAATTAACCGCCAGTACAATATAATATAAATAAAATTTTATTTGGCACGATTATTATAAATATATTAAACAAATATATTATTAAAATGTTTCTATCATTAAATGTATCATTTTGTCTGTATTGTAATGTATCACAATAACCTCAATTATAAGAGACATTAAAGTCATAAATTCATTAAGTTTTTACATTTCATTAGGACACTTTGAATTACAAATGTGATATATTAATGTTAGTATCAAAACTTAAAATGCATTACATAGCTATACTAAATTGTAACTCTAATTTTCAACGTTACATGGAACATCTGTTGTAACATTTCTTAAGTACTTTTATGTAACTTTCCATAAGTAATTGTTTCAATTTGTGTAATTTAGTGGTATTCAGTTTTTAAGTTTTTGAAATGTATTCGGTACTAAGCTGTCATCCTAATTGAAGTTTTTTTGGGTTTCCCTCGATTGCTTAAGGTAAATGCCGGGACGATCCCTTGATTGCTACCCCAGAGTAAAGTAGAATTTATCCTCCAATTTTAGTTAGTCCGTATATATGTATGTATGTATGATGTTGTATGAATGTTTTTCTTATATTTTATATCATTGTATATGTATGTTTCTTTGTATGTATGCACGTATGTATTGTATTGTTGTATGTAGTGGTCAGGCGAAAGAGCAGGCCTGATGGCCTGAGCCTCGCCACGGAATAAAGCAATTTTATTATTATTATTATTATTTTGAAAAATGTATTTACAAATTTATTCTTGTTGGGTAAAACGGATTTTTCTTGTATTTTCCACAAGAAATATTAGATTTATGAAGTACGAAAAACGTAGACTCTGCTTCAAAATAAGTACATAATTTAATATATAAATCGGCAATTACTTAATTCATAAAACGTCGTCAGTGACATGGCAACAAACTCAACCCCCAGTTTCAAATCAGTGATACGACGAGTTCCATTCCGACTACTAAGATGGATTTGACAAGGAAAATAAATCGCATCATGAAAATTAGTTGACAACGGGGAAACAAAACGTTAGTTTTCCAATATAGCCAATTAGTTTTAGAACAAATTTTTTTGCGAATGTTCAGTAAAGAAAAGTTTATATTTATACTTTTATGAAAAATATTTTCACCGGGAATATCTCTCGTTGGACATGTATAGTGAAGGTTATCTTCATGTTACGGTCTACATTTTTTAGAAATTACGTATTAACACAATATTTGCTGATGCTATTGGTTTTGACAATCTCAGCGTAGCTGAAAGTGAGACACAGGTCTTCAAACGTTCAGAAGTTAGATAATCAAGTTTTGCTTAACAATTGCGAGTGAAATACACATTTCCAAAATACATTACACGTAAGTGAATTGTATTGAATTCGGGGAAGTCATTCACTCTGAGCCTACCTATGTAACGGGCACTGTTTGTCCTGACCTTGGTTACCGCGATAGAAAGTGCTTCCCTCGAGAACATTTCCAATCCAAGGAACTGCCCAAACCCGCATTCTTTTCTTCCTGTCCACTGGATAAAGTAGAAGAACTATTGACGTAAATGGTAACCTAACACTCCACTTTCTCAAATGTTATCCGGACGTAACTGGAATGGTTGTATGCAGCCAACATCAGTCCAAAGGTAAAAGAAACCACGAAAAACACTCTATGTGGTTTCAGAAAAATCAAAACAATTTTCTTCAACCTACTGGTGAGATTTTGAAATGAATACATCAGCATTGTGCACCCAGTAAAAAAATTCTTACTTACGAGAAAGGTTTAATGGCAGTAGAACGTATCCGACAAAAATAAAGGATTCAAGGAAGACTTCTCGACAATGAGTGGATTTTCAATGGTGTCTCTAAATGTAAGATGCATGTTGAGTCCAAAATAAACGCGGGAGAAAAATGGAAATTTAATTTTTATTACTTGTATATAGTTAACCAAGATTTGCCTACATATTATTTGACCTTTTTATTTATTCTCTATCACGAATAACGAGGTTGGAATATATTTTACGCATGGTTGGGATCTTCCTAATAAAGTCACTCGCACGATACACGATGCCAAAGACTTCTCTTTTTTACTTCACAACATTCAGTGACTGCATTCCAAACACAGGGCTCCTTTTTACAGGTGCGTCGGAGTGTACCACAAACAAGGTTCTGATTTATTCAGTACCTCTGGTGTCGATACTTCGGTTCGTTTCGAACCATCGCGACCTCGGATTATTGGAAACTCGCATTCTCCAGATTTAGACTTCTCCGTTCTCCGGAGGACCTCAATATTTGGACAAAATCTCCAGAACCTTCCAAATGTACTTGTCACTGCAACATAGTGGTTGAACCAGAAACCACACAATTGAAAATACATTCAGAATAATAATATGTACTTTGAAAATTAAGTTGGGATCAGCTCAAACAGGCTTATTTCACAATTTCCGTGAAGAATTAAGAAATCAAGGGTCTGAAGCAACGCACACCTTGACATCGCCTGTAGATTCTTTAACATCGGTATCATTTTCAATTACTTTGATGAACGTCGGATTGTCAGAAAAAATCAACTTCTAGAAACAAAATGAAAAGCGATTGTGATGAAATAGATGTTCCCCTGACTCAACGATTCTGGCTTTTCCGTCGTTCAGTTCGCTCGTTTTTTTACAGGAGACAATTTCCACTCTGGTATCCTGAGAGGCCGCGCACCCGAATTCCAGGGCGCGCGGGGTCCTGCCGATGGCCGGTCGCTTGCCGCCGACCGAATAGATGCACGAGCGCGTCGATGGACATGCGGCAGATTGGGACCGGTCCTGGCGGCCGGCCCTCGGCTCCCAGAGGTCAAGCAACCGCTAGAGAGAGAGAGCGCGCGAGATTAGAAACCAAATAGAGCAGCGCGAGCAAGGGATCGCCGGGGCAGGCCAAACAGAATACTTCAAAAGGAGCCGTCTCCTACGTAATCTGATTGACTTCAGGGGAGCTGGAGCACACGGCGAGCACAGTCCTCTGTGCTCTTTTCCTTTCCATCGCAACTCTCGTCCTCTCCCGCTCTCCACTCTCCGTCCCATATGCTTTCCGATTCATTTGCGAACCCACGATATGTTCTTCTACACTTCTCGATGTGGGATTCTCTTCTCCTTATCACAGAGTGAACACAACACTTTCCGAAATCCACTGTCCCAAACCACCTCGCATCTTCCCTTCCTGTCAGGTGAACACTATCGATATTCCCGTACAATGCTTCAATCACGTCGCCTCCTTTCCCAGTACTCCACCACATACCATACAACAATGAATACTGAAATATACTGCATCTCCATTCCATTGTAAAATTGGACCATCCACTCCATTCACATCTATTATTGACTGATATATGAAGAAGTTCATTTTATCTCGACCATTCCAAGACGTGTGTTGCAACAAAAGGGTTTGCATCCTAGTGGTAAAACCTAGTTTCAATGATATGCTGGAAAAGGCATTAGTCAGCACTAGTCAGTCTGAAGACTACAGCATCCGCAGTCACTCGGAGAGGTAGACGTATCCACTGATGGGATATGGTCAATCATTCGATTCGCTGAGTATGATATGGGAAATTGACTCTATCATGGGCTGGATAGCTGGGTCGGATGAAACTGCAGGAAATTGTTAAGCTCTGGAACCCCGTCAGGAGTCATGCACGGGGAAAGCGTGATAAAAGCTCCACTACACGACTGAAGAGGAGTGAGCGGTCGATGTCATGCAATAATGGGAGTGGATCTAAATGTAATAATACATTTTTCTACATTATGCATCTTAATGAACATCACTGCTATCCTTGTAAAATATTATCTTTTGTAAATCAATATCAAGATTAAAATGTGTAAGTAAGAACGTACTCTTCCATCATCCAGTAAGTAAAGAATATCTCTTTCCGAAGTTTAAGAATACTTGACAACTTAATAAAGAATAGCGAAATCATTAAGACAAGATCTCAAATTCATGAAACTAATAAGCTTCCCAACATTTATGTTCCTCAATTCAATAATTTTTAAAGCTTGTTAAATGCCATTGTATTTATAATAAAGTTCAGATGGTTTTTTCTCTTCATTATGACAAAGTTTGTTCTGTATAAGATTCTGTATGACGTGTGGTGTGGAGAGCGGCAGTGGATCGTACTTATTTTAAGATACGTAGGCAGGGGAAAAATCTCATATGCAGGACTAGTAACACTACAGATAGGTCACCTTTCAATGCAGCTCTTTCTTTCTCATCACTACCGGGTTACAGTTGTCCCTAATGATTATGAATGGTGGTTATGAAAGGAGTACGCGTGGGGAATGAATGGACAAAATATTATAGAACCTGCTAAGACCTCAAACTCAGAACCTCTCACAACGACTTCATCCTGAATCCATCGGGAAGTTTTGTATGATAGGGTATCAGTGGTCAAGGGTACGCAGGCGGGTAAGAAGACGCAGGGAAGTTTCGACTGGTCGGAACCCTACACACGTTCGCTTGAGTGATGTTTGTGTGTCTATAACAGTAGCTGGAACGACCGTAGTGCCTTCGTTGTGCTAAACTTCATTTGAAATAAATATACGAGATAAAATGTACATGCAAATAATTAAAAAACATATTTTGAGTCCTGAAACGTTAAGGATTTCGAGTACATAATATGCAACCAACGTTTTCTGTTCTATATCACAGTAAAGTGCCGTACATTAGCAACAACTTTGTGTGAGTTAGAACAATGTATCAGAACGGTGTTGGCATTTAGCGGCGATTCTATGGAAAAGTTCTCGAGAGGCAAAGAATATGCAGCAGGTTAAGCTGACAGAAAAGGCTCATCAAGTTGCAGGGATTGAGCCATTCGATCCTAATATCATAGATGAACTTTCTGCCGCGTCATAAGTGACTGGTAAAACAATCCAGAAACTTATCCAATTCGTTCTTCAATCAAATTAACCGGAAAATAGAACTTTGAATACTTCTATACCAATTGTAAGTATTAGCACAATTTCCTCACATCCTCAAATCAAACTAGAAGTAGGTAAGAAACAAAAGAGGGAACGATCTACACACAAAAAACTACTGTCACTTCCTCACTATTTAAATATGATTTAGAGCCAAAAGAAAGGGAGAAACAGGGGCTAGAGAAGACAAAATAAAAATGAATGGTAAAAAGAGCTACCAAAAAAAAGGGAAAGCAAATGATCAAATGATAAATCAAATATCACAAAGAAGAAATACGAAAATCGAAAGCCATCCACGAAGATACAAAACCTTCCACACATTCGGCTTAAGTTGTAATTTAAGAAGACAAATCAACATTTGCGCAGGATGAGGACTATTCTGATGATTGAGTACAGTGCGGCTTGTGTGGCACGAGGACAAGTCCGTCTATGAAGGTAGTGGACCCTCTATTTGCGAGTACAGTTACTGCGTACTCTTAACCCTTCACAGTGCATACTATTTACCGCCTAGTGGCCCAAGAGTGAGCATTTGCCTCATTTTGGTTTCCCAATTTCCTACATTGTGTTTATTTTAAAGTTAACGACACTTATTGCCTTGTTGATTGTTCATTAATAAACTAAGAACGTGTAGTACCATTTCGAAGTAATTTTTTAATTACCCGATATTTTTTCAAAGCGCATACCCTATACTATGAAATACGCGTTTATATATATATATATATATATATATATATATATATATATATATATATATGTGTGTGTGTGTGTGTGTTTATGTCTGTTCGTGCATAGTTTCGAAGAAAACTTGAAAAGTGGTATGTTTTTCGAATTTTAAGTACATTGATGTGGTAAAAAACGGATTCCAGAAATCTTATTTTCCCTTACTTTTTGAAACTGAAGATGATATAACGGGCAGCGTGCGAACTTTGAGGAAGCTTATTCTGTGTTACGTCGATAACAAAGTGAAGGGGGGAAAACCCTCCGTGGCTCAGGTGGTAGCGTTCTAGCTCATCACCAAGTCATCCCGGATTCAATTCCCGATGGGGCCAGAAAAAATTTGTAGCTTTTCTCATTAATGTCCCAGTTCATATAGCTGTCAGTACTGAAAAGCGAACCCTGCTTCCACCTCCTCCTAGTATCAATAACTCGAACTAGTACTAACAACTCCTACTAACCTCTCTACATGGGTGTAACATCGTGGCCAGTACAGATTTTGAAATAACATTTTTAATCACTGTGCTCGCCGGAAATACCAAAGGCGATTAAGATCCATGCCCGTCGCCGCCCAAACAAGGAAAGGTGCGTGTTAAGACCTCTCGTATTGTGAAGAGATTGACCAGTTCCCATCTACTTCTCAAAACTGAGATGAACGCCCGGAGAAGGAAAATGAGTGTGTATGGAATATTTCAGCATTTGACAGAAATAGTGTTCATCCGAAAAGGCAGTTTTTCTCGGGAGCTGAGGAGTGACCAAGCTGAGGTGGGGTGTTGGAAACGGGCGAAGAGGTAGTCACGTGACCTCCGCCTCAATATATATTGGAGGGATTTCAGCTCCTAAGTGACTTTTATACTGGAGGCTTTCAGACTTTGAGACAAGTGCGAAAGCGTATAGAAGTACGCAAGTTATTTAATATGTAACTTGGTTAGTTTGGTCGTCAGACCACTGAGAATTGCTGCGGTAATTCTATTACCTGCTAGAGGCGCGAATAACATAGCTTGGAACAGTTATTTATTTCGAGATAGCAACTTGGAACTTTTTGAACTTCGGACTATCTGGGTAGATTTCCGAGTTAATTCATAACACCAGTAGTTATAACTGTGTGTAATTATTGCTTTTAGATAGCAATATCAAGTAATAACAAGTTCAAACTTGTATTTATGATTTGCGAGTTTGTCTACATTTGTAAATATTCAGAGCTTTATTTAATTTGAATTAAATGTTTTATTGTTATTACTCGAGTGTTTGATTGCTTGGGAAACCAAACTGGTGGCAGCGAACTCTACCATAAAGGTTGTGGTTTATGGTTAAATCCCGCTTCTCCACCAAAAGCATACGCACATCGCATGTGGCTTGTGGTGTGCCGTAACAATGGGCTAAGTTGTTGGAAAACCTAGCTACGCGGCCTACCTATTAACAATAGCCTATCACTCAACTCTTACCTCCCATCGCTCCATTTAGATAAGCTTCAATAGCACGTTACATTTCGCATTTACAAATACTATAATAAAAAAAGTCGAGAAGCAACAAGAAACTTCATAATTCTATCTGGTTTTGCTCGGAATTTCTGAACTGTTCTTGGAGTCATCGTTTGCTTCCATTTCACATTTTCTCGTAGAAAACGTGCGATAAAAATATATCAGGATCTTTCATCTAGATAGAAGTTACATTTAATTTTTCTTCCATGTGTATCAAAATTTAAGTAGACAAATTTTATCTTCCACTCAGAAATGAACGACCAAACAGAACATACTTTAAGGAAATAACGCATCAAAAACTTTACAAAGGAAAAATAATCATTTCAACGAAAACACTGAGGTACAAGGTCAGGATGACTTGAGAATATATAAAAAAGATGTTTGTATGTCTGATTTGTTCGATATGCAAATCTTCCGTTTGGTGGCTTTCAATCAAACTTGGTTAGCAATTTTATTTTGCCACTATTTTTTAATTGGCTGATATATCATGTTTTATGCGATTACATCAAAGATTTACAATGTTTATGTAGAATATCTACATCTCCATTAAAGTATAAATAAAAAGCGGATATCATATTTATATCTTTCTGCTCGCGTCTATTATACAGGAAGGATGCAATCACCAATTCATTTTTCAAATTGCTCTATTCACGTTTTATTGGCGTAGGCCATTTGCCCGAGAAACAGAGGGAACAAGAAACCAAGATAACAAGCGTTTTAAGGAATTTTTCACAGAATAACGAGCCAAAGAGATGCAATTACTGACACACTCCACTCGCTGATTTCATCAGGTTCATTAATTACTAGTTCATGTACAACGAGAGGCAAAGGTGACGAGAGGCAACGAGTGGCATTCTCTTTGTGGAGAGATTCTTCGAATTATGACCAACTCCTCTACAATATAGTAAGCTTATAGTAAGCTACATGCAGATAGCAAAGAGTGACTTCGATGGGTACCAATAAAACATGCAATTCTTTTAGAAATAACGATAAATTGCGCTTCAAATTTCTCATATTATTTCTTTAATTATTTTTTGAGTAATTACGACATTTGCACTTCGCATGCACTTTCAAATAAGTAATTACACTTATAATATCTATTGTTAAACAGTCTTAAAAATTAGTATATAATGATACAGTTATTGCCTGCTGTCATTCTCAACATAAGAGATAGTAGGAGATTCCATGTTGTTTAAAAGATGATACGGTAACTAAACAAAATCAAAGAACACTAACATTTTTCCTTCGAACGATTTTGAAGGATCTCTTTCCGCACAGTTCTCGTACAGATAACTTCCATCAAATTTCATGCCTGGTCCTTCCCGTCTCGACCATGGTCCCTGACTCGGCAACTGTGTTTCCATCTGAACCGCATCTAAACCGCCACAACCACCGCCTGAACGCTCCTTTCAAAACTATGGGTGGGCATGCTGTTCACGCATCGGTATGAGAGGGAAAAACGCCCGATAGCATGTCACTCGCAACACGCACGACTTGTTCTATACCGCGTGGTCAGGTAGGCCGCATTTGAGGCTGTTGTTATTATCACTTCAGTCTGCTGTGCATCTTCTCTTGGTCGCATGTTGAGAGAAGCAAGAAACGTCTTTTATGTTCGACAGCGTATAACGCTTTTTCTCTTGCAGCGGGCGATTCAGCGGGTAAATCTCGCTCTGCTCTAGTCTGAATACGTCCATAATAAATCACGGGTTGGCAGAGGAAAGAACGACCCATGTACGCTCCACTGTCCCAATAGGGCTAATTTTTGTGAACCTTCAAAGTCACGACTGCACAAAATCTCCCTCAACTCAACCCATACAAACCGACACTAACACACATCGTGGAAGAAGAAGTCTTGTTTTTTGTCGCATTGTGTTGCAAACACTGAAGACATGGACTGTATGTAGAGAGAAACAGCTATCGTTATGATCGAAAAATTCTCAGACAATAATTAAATATAAATACTTGAATTCCTTTAAAGCGGGTATATTGTATTAATTGAGTTCATTCTCAGGGATGAGACGGATAATTATAGTCACATATTCAGTGTCCGTCTCTGTCGCCATAAAACTTTCCTGGTTCTAATCTCTTTATAACGTTACGAAAGGCAGCGAAATTCCAGCATCAGATACCCAATGAAGTAGGTCTGTATCTCTATTTGAATGAAATAGGAAGCAGTTTAACTTAGTTAACTACTTATTGTGAGCAAGTTTTTTGCGCAGAGTACCATCATTTCTACTCTTCTAACTCAAACTCATTCTAGTTCCCCACAGCTCAATCGATCCTCTTCTACTTCGGTCATTTCACGACGTTGATCCTTCCTCAAATAAGAATATCTTATGCATCGAAAATCAAACCTTTATTTTTTTAAAGTTGCAGAAGATCATTTCAGGACGTTTCATTCACATTTGGTGCCATTTTTACTAAAGCGAATTTTCACTGTTTGTTTATAAATTTTCAATTTTACAACACATTTCCGTGAAACAATGAAACACATTTGATCTCATACAACTCCTCTACAACCCCTTTTAGAGGTTATTTCACTAGACAGATAACAATTTATAATGATCCTTAAAACAATGAAACAACCATAATAAATTTTTTTTCATGTTTTCGTCGTGGTTTAGCTCTTTGTTTTGCTAATTTCATCAGTATGCACGCCTTCTATCACATCAGAGGAGTCAATAATTGTTCATAAACTTTCAGTTCTTTTCTGATTTCTAATTCAACACCACCGTCCCCCCTCAAGTCCATAAAGCGTAGACATATTACTTGTCACAGCTCTCTAAACTGTTCTTGTAGCCATCAACGGCAATCAAGGATCAAGCGAGGAGATAAAATAATGAACTCACTACGTTCTTTTATTTTCTACAATTTTCTAATGACTCTTCCAACACTTTTCTCTTACGAACTTTATTGTAAGCGCTCAAAGTTTGATAGATCGAGTATTTTACGTAAAAATTCCCTGGAAGTATCTTGTCTTTTCTTACGTGTTATGCGTGACTTGACAGATTTTGCCCCATCTCATCAAATTCTCTTGACCTTGAAGTACAAAAGGGTTAACTCATTGAGGGACGATGCGCACCTTCTCGGGTATGACCTCTGCATCTATCATAAACCTCCGACAATTGATTTGCGTAAATTCAATAGATCCTTTAAATCATTCGTATCATGTGAATGTATAATGTCATAATTTATCACTCTCATTTTCTTACATTTTGCACTATACCAGTGCAAGGAATGTTTAGTAAAAGCATTCGATGTCAGCATTTTATAATTATTCTAGGAATCGTGCGGAAGGAGAAATATTAAGTTATCATATATAGTTTGCCATCTTTCTCGAAATGCGTTTCAATCCCTTCAGGTCTGATATGGTGTGAGTGTTTAACATTGATAAACGAATAAATAAACCATTAGCCAAAGTAGAGGGCGTAAAAAGACGCGGCCACGACAAAAAAATTCTTGGGGAGAGCAGATGGTATTATAAGGCACAGACAATTGTCCCGAAACCTAGATGTAACGAGGGCGAACAATTCGGAATGTCACAAGGGATGAGAGTCTAATTGTGTAAAAGACAATAGGAAGCACATCCAAATAATCAGCTTTACGGACATGCCACCTTAGATCCCACTCAATTCCCTAGGCGATTCTCGCCAGTATCCGACGCCGGTAGAAACGCGCTGCTGCCCATCTCGCCTAATTAAAGCAAGGAGAAAAAAATATCTAATTAGGACGATAGGCCAGCAACAATCCCGTGAGGAGTGACGGTGGTTAACAAAGGGCGCGCGAGCCGAGGCGACTCGATGGCGGAACAAACGGTTAGAAAGTGCAGAAGGGAGAAGAGAGAGCAGAAGTTGCAGAATGATTCGCTCCAGGGAATCATCGTCGAGTGTGGTAAAGGAGAGCTCAAATGAATTGATATCTTTGAGTGATTTTATAGTAGGCGGTTCAGAATGGTTGTATTAGGACGAACAGAATGTATAACTACTCTTATCAATGAGTAAGTCTACGTCGACTGAGATAAGTCAGTTCTGTTTTCCTTGATTCATGAGATTTCCTTAGAATGATAACGTACACAGAGAGAAGTGATTCTTGATATATCATTACAATTGAGTTTTGAAGACCGAAGATTTCTCCGTACACCTACAGGTCTGTCTAGAGGCCCCTAAACGTAGGTTCATATTTGGATTATTTGGGATGCGCAGGTATTTTTTTTACATGCAACGAGTATACTTGCTTCTAGAATCTCGCTTCGATGAGAATATCAGATAGACCTACACATGCTCATGTTATATTACTCAAAGCTCGGAACAAGAATCAGTTTTTTATCATAACAAAAAGGAAGATTTTTATTGAAAAGAACAGTTCCAGGCAACCTCAAATATGCTTTATTCTGACACTAAAAATATAATTATATTCGTGGGAAAAAAAGAGAGAGGGAAAGTCATTCAGATACCATACGAGATGATGTGAATTACACATCAAGCAATGAATGACACAACAAAGATTTCCAAACATTGCTGAACAATATAATCAAACTGCAGACGTGTTGAATTAATGAAAAATTATTTATTTCTCCAGTAATGAATATTATACGGACAGAAGCACCAAAGGAAAGGATTAACTGCCTAGTAATAAAAAACTGGAATGATATTACAATATTTTGTACTTTCTAACTGCCTACGCTTTTGAAACGCGAATTACAGGTAAATGGTCGTGCTCCACATGTTTTCGGAGAACACTTGTTTTTCTTGGTACAAGAAGATCTTAATTACTCCCACTGTCACTACTTTTAAAGAAGTCATTTATGATCCTCGAAATGAACTACTGATGCAGGTTTTGTAAATTACTTTGTAAAAAGTCTTTTCTAAGATAGTTAAACGTGCATTTATTATGAATATATTTAATATTGCCCGACAAGAATGAATAAATTAAACATATTCATAGTTATATAAAAATATACAAAATATTTTCTAATATATGTATCCGTTTTACTCGGCACTTGATAGTCACAAACGAATATAAGGGGAAAACATTAAGAGAAGTAAGTTTTCCTAAGAAAAGGTTCATATAAAAGAAGTAAATTGTCATGACTACCAAAGGAATGTTTTTTATATCCATTGAAAATGGTGAATAATTCATTGATCTTATTTGAGTGAAAGAAATCAATCCTTATGTATATAATGTGAATTTATTAACAAACATCATTTATTCCTGAAATTATTTTTACATTTTACACTCCACATACAAGTCTATGTAAAATATTTTCAAATACAAGTATCACAATACTGCATATTAGAGGATTGCTTCACATTCAAAATATGAAGATACGATTGTGAAGAAATTACGATTACACAAAACAAGTGCTCGTGACTTAATATTCGCAAAGATTTCAATGTAAGTAAAATAATTTCTATGGCAATTAGCGAAAATTCATACCACAAAAGAAACAGTCGTCAGTCGTAGGTATTTCATTTTTTGTTTCCCTTCCGGATAATTAAATAGAAGAAAAATCAGTAGACGAAAAATGCGAATAAAAACAACTAGAGTAAATAGAATCCTTGTGTTACACAAAAAACACTGTTTGGTGGTAGGAGACATTATTATAATATATTGATGTATTTTCTTGATTAAAGTTAGAAGTAAAATGGGAATTATTCCACGAAGTAATACACGTGACATTAACCCTTTCCATACAAACAACAATACTCTTGCAAAATTGAGCAAGTCTCAAACTGCCATTCTTCGAAAAGAATCCACGGAGGAAGCCCTGCTTCAGCAATCGCTTTTCCCTGGACGGCCGCGCCAGCAGGGCACCTCAGCTCATTCCTCGTGGCTGGGTGTGGCCAATCTGAAGGTCGCCCGCGGGTGGTGGGGAAGGGCACAGCGCAGTGTCGAGAGAGATCAAAGGGGAAACGCGAGCGAGCGAACAGGGCGCAGAGCAGGTGGACGGTGAGCTCAAGGCGCGTGGTGGCGACAGCGACAAGTCGTGCTTTCGCAAGTAGCGGCACTGTAGACACGCCGAGGGAGGGAGGCGGTCGAGTTCCAACAGCGATGGAGGCAGCGTAACCATTCATGACATTTAGGGGTGGGGAGGGCTGTAGGTATACCCGGTGACGTCCAAGTATTGTCAAAGAGATAATTATATCAGCGATGCATCACTTACGTTAACATCCAAACAGTGTTGTTTCCTGTTGACAGTTAGCTGGCTTCATTCAAACCGTACCTGTCGAGATTGTGTTTTATTTCATTTCTATTGCTAACAAACTTCTACTAGTCTACTATGCTGAGCAGATTAATCCACTTTACTCATAGGACATATATGAATTTTATCGATTTCAGTAGCAGTTTCAAGTAAATTTTAATTCCAAGCAAGTAAAAATACAATTACCATTACTTTTAAGAAAACCATCCCAGAGCCGGGCGATAATATCTTACAATTTGAAGGATTCGATGTTTATAAACCGCAATAAAATATACCCTACATGCATTTCAATCGAGGAAAGTATGACAGCTGAAAATTAAGCTTTTAATTTTCTTTCCTCTTTTTACGCATGCGATTCTGAACTACGTGGCAAAAATGCGAATATTTCAATGTAAAATCTAGCTACGAGTGATACTCTAATAACATGAATGTGAAAATTTATACATGAAAGTAAAGTCTCGAACTCTTTGTATTTAGCTCCTCAATCTTTTTTACTGATTTTCCATACTGAAAAGAACTTACAAAGAAATCAAATAAAACTGTACTATGTTTAAGAAGTCGAGTGTTTATTTTTCAAATTAATTTTACATTTTCTTGTTTAAAAATAACAGACAGCAGGGTGTTATAAGCCCCCTAAGCTCTCTGAACCAAATACTGGCTTCAAGGATGGGTCAGGAGTAAGGTAGGACAATGAGGACAGACGTGGCAGTGAAAAGAACGGATGAAACGTTTTAATGCAGTTAGTATCTGAACCTCTATGCTTACCGTTGGTGCAGTTAATATTCACAACGATAATAATTCCTTTACTTTTATTGTTAGAGGACCTAAAATATTAGAAATTTTAATATGAGGAAATAGAAATTTTAATGGGGTACTTACAATAGCTCGATGCGGTTTCGTCAACCAGAAAAATATCTCGTAAAGCTAAACGTTAGTTGTACTTCCGGAACTGATATAATAAAATTTAAATGAAATAGATTAAATAATTATGTCACAGTACATTTGGGAGCAATCATACCTTTCACCAATCCTCAACGTAGGTCCATTTGTTTCTTTTGTAGGAAAAACGAATTCATACCTCACAACAGGTGAGACTTTGTCTTATTTACAACGGTTGTTTATCAAGTTACAAAACGGTTACAATGAAATAAACATGAGATTTTCTCACCTCTATGGAAAGACTTTCGTACACATGTGTTTTTGTCGGTGAAGGTGAAAGAGTCAGGACCACCTCCACATACACTTTTTTATGCTACATATGAGCAGGATCTGACAAACAGAAAAACAGTCAACACCTGTTCTGACCGTGATAAACAAAGGTTTAGTCTTTGAAGAACTCTGAAGTGACGTCTTTTTTTAAGAGCATCTCCCAAATCTTCACTGGAGAAGGAATTTTCATGCTTGAGACCTTGGACAGTAAACTAAAAGAAAACGTAAAAGACGCACGTTATTCTATTTAAAACTTATAACATCTAATCTGGAAATATGCTGAGAATTTTTATACGTCAGTTCTCATATCATCAACAAACTGACACATTCTAATGATAAATACCTTTATTTGCATTAAAATTATCAAAAATAATATAAAGAAGTGATCGCAATAAAATTGTTTCCCTCGTTTTATTTTTTTAAGTCAGAATTTTTCAATTTGGTAAAGACATTTTTATATATGACATTATTGTCTTTAAGTCGTAAGTGTCTTTACTTGATGTACAATTAAGCATTTTGCTAATATCAGAAGGAAAACAGTAATTCGAAAGAAAACAACGCAATATCACCAAATTGCATCTCCTAATGTCACCTGTCGATTGGCGTGAAAGCCTGAATAGGCAGAAACATTATTTAAATTTATTAATTCACCGTGATAAATGTTACAAACAGAAAATAAGGGAGAGCACGCTTCATCCAGTATTAATAATAATAATAAAATAAATAATACTTCATCCACTAAAATTTAAAAAAATGAAATGACTTCGAATAAAAAAATTTCGGGCCAAAAGCGTACATGACCATTTTGGCAATGTGATAATAGCAGTCCATCAATTACGCAAGAATATATCGAAATTTTTGTGAATAGATCATTAAATGTGCAGCTTTACATTCCAATATTTTCTTTGAGCCTATACGGCGAGGCAAAAACTCGTATATCAGAAGTGACCCTAATATACAACATAGTTAAACCTACTCTATTGTAGCCCACTTCGATAGAAAATGTTTCTGGTGTTGAAAAACTATCAAAGAGGAATTCTATCTTCGCACCAATAATGTGTTTAATCGTGAGTTGTCTCTAAAGTACGCAACAAACATGGTTTCCATAAATTTTAAAACTAGAATCCTGGCCCGGGTTTTGCTCCAGTTTTCCTTCTGGTAGACGCGGATTTCTTATACAGGTTCTCTAGGCTTTGTCTAGGGGCGTGTTTATTGTTACAATAAATCGTGAATTTAGTTATTTCAATTCTTATGATTATACTCAGAATAATCTATAGTTCGATAATAATTTGTACATGTAAATTTTTTGCGTTAAATTAGAAACATATTGACATTCTATTAGCATTATAACTCGCAGCTAACTTTTTATCTTATCTAGGAATTTTTGCTGAAATTTTTGAATCCGCCTCTGCTAAGGGCCCATGATCGGAATTGAAGGGATGGTCCCTTCTTGCTTCCGGAGAGTAAATTAGTTTATTGTCCTCCAAGTGGTCATACGCAGTTTGTACTGGTTTTTTGACAACATTTATTTATTATTTAGAATGAAGCATTCCGAAGCATGATCCCCAGTGTCATTTCTTTTTCCGGCAAAGGATTATTGAGCTACAAAGCAGAATTGAGAGGCTTTGTTCAACCCCCTTACAGCTATCGATATTTTGTCGTCTCGCAAGAACTCGGAGAGAATAGCTCCCATCAAACATAAGTAGATTAGATAAGCTCCATAAAGAAAGCTTCTTCTTGATTGGCGGAGAAAGGGACAGAATAGGGAGAAACTAAGTCGGGTGTTCCGAATTTCCGAGTGCAACGTGATGGAAGAGATGTGCGGGAATCGCCCCCTGTAACCTCGACGTGCCTCCTCCGAATACGCGACGGGCAGTTGGTCATCGACGCGCTCTCGTCTCCATTCCTCTATCGCGCGCGGATGTGGAGTCACGTCGCACGCTGGGAGCAGAATGCGGGCGGAGCACCATCCTAGTTCCGAAGAGACGTGACACAGCGGGACCTCCACGGCGTCTCCACCCATGGCTTTCGTAAAGAAGAACGTTCAGAAAAGTCATTTAATGCAGTATATGATCAAATGGATGCATGGTTCCATAGTCACATGGTATAGCTTTTCTCATGTACAGTCATCGACTTGTGATAATCACATCTCTAACATGGTCATTTTGTGGTTCTCTCTTTATTACTCCATATTCTGCATCATCAGATGCACTAATACACTAATTTCCCCTAGATTTTTCATTCCTTTTCTGCGTAACCGGACGGAGCAAATTACACAAATGACGTATCGTACGATGGAGCATTAAAAGGTGTGTTGATGATTCCCTATTATTTCATTTTTCATCTCTTCCTTTCCGAGATTACAGCATTTAAAAATTATATCAACAAACGACGCTACTTCACTTATTTATTTTAAAACGATGTGACTTGACTTCTCAAGTGAAATCACTGACCAATGAATCTATGACCAAAATCATAGAGTTACATAATGCTCCATTTCATAATATCATGCACAATTCATAACTGTTCTGATGTCTTTAAATTGTTAATGCTAAATATGAAACCGAATGAAATTTGCCTAAAACTAGAAGATTTTGGGGAAAGTAGTTTCTTCCACCTAACCATTGGAGTTGGGAAAGGGAATAGGGAAGGAGAGTTGCCGGGGAACTAATGGTACCGAACCGACATTTGTCTGAAGTAGGTGAGGGAAACCCCACCTGCAAACCTAGTTCGGTCGAGCAGGGTTTGAACCCACGCTCTACTGCTCAGCGCGATCGTGGAAGAAAAGACGCTACCACTAGACCACCGCTGACAGGAATTATATTCAGGTATATTAATTACTCAGGTAAATAAAATAGACTTGCTACATAAAAATAAACACTCATAATTTCATACAAAATACATCTTAGATTCATCTCAGATTGATCTAGTCTCATTTAATTGACTTTCCAAGTCTGCATTATCTTTCCGCAAACATGTACGAGTGTATCATTTTACCGTCCAATTTGTTAGACTACTTTAAAAGCTACAAGAGACCTTATTTTAGTTACATACTCCTGAAAACTCGCAAATTTTAATTAATACTTATTAGTATCTCTTTCTTTACCAGTCCAATCTCCATATACTCTCACCTCTTGAATAAATTTCCCACATGATATCTATATAGTTGTCGAACGAGGTCGGTTTTGCTGGTTCAAGCGACTTCCACCAAATATCTTTTTTAGTCAACCACACCACAATTTGAAATAGTAATATCGTCTTAATAACGTATTTTGCTTATTTATTTAAACTCTGTTTCAAGTTAAATGTTGATAATCTCATAGGTTTCCAGAATATAACTATATGAGTTTAAGGGGCTTTTTCGTAAACGTCTGAACACCAACACAATGCACATCCTCGTTTCATCAGTTACATGAAGACTAAAAAGTCAAAGTATTTATTAACTTCTCTCTTCATGAGAAAAGTTGAAACAATAACAAATATTGATGATAGTAAAATTACTATGCAAAATTTCTGTAGCTTTTTATGCTACAAAATAAAAGTGAAGAGTTTTAATTCATTTTTCGTGACATCTGCTCCTCTGTCATGCGGTGGTACTTTGTTGAAAATTATCTTAAATCTCTTCAAGAGCAAATGGGGTTAGAACCCACATTTCACAGTGTATAGTTCCCAAAAATGTATAGGACATTTTTATTTTTACTTAAGAAGGTAGAAGGCCTACCTTAATCACGACAAAAAAATTCTTGTTAACAAATAGTATTTTCTTAATATTTGTAAAATATATTTTTAAAATTTAGCAAAGGATTTTTTTCTGAAAAAACTACACAAATATGAGAACATACACTTCTTATCTTACAAAAATTTACACTAGAGCTCTTCTCAGCAATAATGCAATGTGTATGCATGCGCAGGTGGGGGTAAATAATAGGGCTTACAGAAGCTTGTAGCAGTCACAAGTGCACATAGTAATTCGGAGGCTTCTGGTCGTATTTTCTGTATTTGTCCTTTTTGGTGGGATAAAATTAGCAATGTGAATTATGCGCAGGTTGATTCTTCTATTTACTGCCTTTAAGCTTAATGTCGGATTCTTATAAACACTTATGACGTATAACCTGTCCCACCACAAATTCAGGGGCCAGCTCTCTCAGAGCGTAACTGCCCAGCGAGAGGTCTAGATCAGCGCTGTCCAACTAGCTGTCCGAGAAACTTTTTCTACGGACCGCGAGTCATGGTGCATTTTACATCAAAGGTTGATGGGGGGGGGAGGGCACAACAATAAACTTATGCCATCAGAAATAATTTGAGTGGCATGTCAAATGAGAGAAAATAAATAATTGTGTTCGGAATTACCCCGTCATACATTACAATATGAAAATATTTTAATATAATACTAAATAACAAAAATACTTTCAAAAAATAAAGAAATATACTATTTAATTTTTCCAGCATGAAATAATATCAATTTGTTGATGAGAATCAAAATATCACGTTACAAATAAATAAATATGCCCCATTAGTTTTATTCGTCGGGAAACATTTTACCAAACCCTATTCCGAGCTGATCCGATCGATCCAAAGTGTTTAGAAAATGGCCCGCGGGCTAAGATAAGTTGGATAGCGCTGGTCTAGTCTATTCCATATTCGAAGATACGAGGAGTTCAGCAACTAGCCCAGTGATGCGACCTGTATTTCTGCAGCCTGGCTCCTAGGTGCGCATCGTAACTGTGTCAGCGGTCCCGGCAGTAACCATTCCATTAATTACAACTGTGCGACCACTCAGCTTATGCCACTTCATGTCAATGATTCAAACCCCATACCCACTACGCGGCAGAGATGACCCTTTCACAATCAAGAGAACAGATTGTCTAACCCGTTACCACAAGTCAATTATAGCTTTAAACCCATTGGTGAATCATTACACGGAAAGAGTGATATAGATAGATTAGTCATGAGATTTATAGAGTATATTGAAGCAAATTTCAGTCTGGAAGTGAAGCTCAGGCGAGAAAAATAAAAGAGGTATGTGGGGGAATAACGAAATAAAATCTGCAGAATCTACACAAACCCCAAATTTTATTCATTCATTGCCTTCCCTTTAGTGAAAAATGTATTGCATTTCCCGAATTTAAAATACTGTCCTTAACATTAATAATCATTATTATAACGAAATGTAGCGTGTAGTTTGAGACAAATAGAAATGATACTGACTAATGAAAAATAGAATAAAAATACAATTGAATTGGATATCAGAAAACAGCGAACTACAATTTATCATTTTTATTTTAAAAAATGACGTGAATACATGATAAGACAGCAAATGTAAGGACTCTGTATTGTTTCAACTTTGAACCAATGTTATGAAAAGGAACATTGAGTTTTTCCTAAAACAATGTATACAATTGATTACTACTCCACTACTTGTCCTCTCCTATCGCAGAATTTGAGGAAACAACATTGCAAAAGAATTCTTGTTTCGAAAATCAGTTGTATAAAATACAGTTTACAAGACATGTAAAAGAATGCCATCTCTAAGTTAATTTTTGATGGGAAATCATAGAAACAAAAGCATATTTAAATGGGGAAAAGAATAGGAGAAGTTTGATTCTTAGAATAAATGTTAAAATCGTGGACATTCCATTATACTTGTCATACAGTGACACAAGTATGGTTGCATTGCCTCTGTTAATAATGTGCTCGTTAGAATTATAGTGTAACTTTGCGTTACAAATGAATAAGTTGGATTACATTTTACGATAGTGTTGAGTCGTCATTACGATAGTGCGGATTGCCGGAGGCTAAATGGGTTACGGATGTGATATAAGCAGATAAGCAACAGGGAGAAGTTTGAAGTGTTTAAAAACTATGTGGAAAATATATGAATTTTTTTTGGAAAAAGGACTAAAATGCGAGATTATATGGTGAAAAGAAGAAAATTAATGTTGTAGGCACCTGTGAGAAAATTTACTGATAAACGGACTGATGTACTAAGAGAGGTAATACCACTGCACTATCTAGGGTTAATATCGTTAGATAACACAACGGAAAATAAAATGACAAAAAGTGTTAGGGTAGCATTTTTCCGTAATTTATCCTTTACTTGCCATTTAAAAGACATTCTCAGATAATTCGAGATTTCACTAGTCATTTCTGGAAATAGTAATTGTACTTCATGTTTTTCACCGGTGCGTTTGTCAACGTGTGTGATAGCCTAACCACCGCGTATCACCTAGTTGGAGCCATCCGTGCAAGAACAACACGACAGCGGTGGCCACCTCCGCCATCACCTCCATCGTTTTGAGAAGAGGCGCAAAGGAACGTGATCATTCACCAGAGCCTTCTACCTGTTGGCACTTCGAGCACCGTTAACAGTTCAGGTTAACGACTGAAGAGTTGAGCCAATCATCACGTTTTCTACGAATGGAAGCACGGCAATAATGCAACGAAATTGCTCATTTTATGTTTTAACTTTGAATATTTTATCATTCTAAAACCAGTATTCTTATTCTACTCTACCGTTAGTTCCTTCGCCTAGGATTATACCTTTCAATAAAATATTTAAATACGTTTGAGAAATGACGTTATTTACAGGGATACTCGAAACTTTTAACGATCCCGTCAAACAATATTGCGATTTTGATGGACTTTTTCTGCTCCAAAAAGAAAGTACTCCGTTTCAACACCACCAGTGTCAACACCGAACACAAGATGAAGGATTCTGTGGTGAATATGACAGGAGTTGATATCCGATCTTCTATATGGACAATGAACAATATACATTTACAAAGTCTTCTCTGAAGGTAGAAAAACTGTCTCGCAGGGAATCAGTCTGTCCTAATCTGTTGTTGCGGATTCTCTCACATTGTTCGGCGCTAAACCGGGAGTACATTTGTAAATTATCTCCATCGACTGATGTTCTCAGAAATCTCACGCTTAAGAACAAATTATGATAAATTTAATCACTTACCTTACATTACTATACGACGACTCATTTTTTTCGTCTAGGGTGGACGAATAAAAATATCATCACGTTCTATGACATCCCGTTTTTGAGATAGCAACTCACCAAAGCATATAATTTAAGCCTTAACCGTGGGACGTACATTACAAGATGCTCACAAACTTTGGCGATCTATAAGATTAAAATTTGCAACTAAAGAATAGTTTGGGTTCTAAGAAATTGACTTATTTACAGACGGCATCCCAATAATTATTTTTATTCTTCCAGGTAGAAAGCATGTACAGATGAGTTGGTAACTGAAGTGTAGATATCAACGTACCTATACTATGGCAATTAATCCTAATATCTCGCATACTTTCCGATGTTTTTTGTGTTTTACACAAATCTTTTAATAGTCACTTTCCCACAAACACACATGAAAAATTTCACCAATGAGTAATCTCTCTTTTTCTACGAATGGTCACAGATGAACTAATATAATACCGTTCGCTTTAGATTAACAAACCATAACATTTGACTGTGCAATTTCGTCACGCAGAAAAGTAGTAACCTTTTCATAATTAGTAGGTAGGTGAAAATGGCACAGGAATGTTTTTCTTTTTAGGGCATTTAGAGTCACGTATGAATGCGAGAATGATTTCTTGAGGTAGGAAGTCATGGAAGAATGGGGAAGGTGACATAGGACTCCGTATACGTGACAATAAGCTCGACTCCCTTCATCAACGATTCCGAGGCAGAGAGCTGAATCAATTCCATGCACGTGCGCACCACGTCGTCTTCGATGCGCACAGCGATGCGTCGATGCACTTCTCGCGATGCGCAACCGCCGCGCTGGTCGGTCGACAATAACCCCGCGTCATGATCTCCAATGAAGGTCTCCGCTACCACAACACTGAGTTGCTAAGCACTCGGACTCCGCTTGCGCCCAGTCGCATTAATTTGGTTCTACCGACAGAGAATTAAATCTTTAAAAAGTCCAAACTTTGTATAAATGAATGCAATAATATAAGCTATTATCGATATTAGTTTTTAAAATGCACCTTACCAATCTTTTAAGCAATATCAAATATTAAAAAATATGAACAGGAAACTAACGAACTACAGTCTAAAAATAAATACATATCGCTAATTTATGTACAGATAATTTAACAACTATTTATTTGTTGGCGAACAAATCCATAAGAATGGAATTTCCAATCAATAAAGGCTTAGGGAAGCTGTGCCGTCAAGTTATTCCGTGAATTAACCGTACTTGGAATCACAATAATATTAGAATTTGCCTCCCAAAATCCTAGCATAGACCAAACTCAATCGGTATAGAAATGTCATCATAAATATCTATCGTACAAAAAGAAATTGAAATGAATACTATGTAAATACGTATTCAAGAACTAATCTCATAAATTTTTAAATTCGAGTTTAAAAAGTATCATTGAATTCTAAAGAAGATGAAAATCTTTTTTATTACAAGAATCACGATGTATTATTACCAAGTCCATAACGTGATCAAAATGTTTTGTAATTTTTATATTCACGTGCCTCCATCAATAGCTTATTAAATATCAGGTTGAGCGTAGGCAGTCGTTCGCGCCCCGCTCCCTTTTACAACGCGACCGGAGCGGCGCCCTGTGCACCGACTGCAGCGGGGAGACGTCGGAGCAGTTGGCACGGGGGCGGAGGACTGGAAAGGGAAACTACGCGTGGCGTTAAGCGTTGCCGCAAAATGGTTACACAGCATCAACATAGCGCGCGCTTGCACAGCCACTGCTATGTAAATGCGATCGTTTTCCGAATGTAACTGCACGCTTTTACGAGGAAGTTAACCGACTTCCAACACCCACTCTACGGATGTGCGGTCGAGCGACTGAGACGCTTGGATTCAGTGTTCCACAATGGCTGATATGAAAGTATAATCTTTCCTTTGTGTTAAGTACGAGGCTCGGAGAATTGTGGGGGGGGGGG